>JABXWE010002883.1:0-23173 GCA_014611495.1 Limonius californicus | reverse complement strand
CCCATATCTAATGTGTTTGCAAAATACATGCCACTTTGTTAATGTGTAGATTACAGATCATGGTTAACTCATTTAATCCTCTACCTTTCAGTGTTAGGCGACCATTGTTAACACAATGGCCTTGATGAGCTTTCCCATGTCTAGTGTGTTTGAAAAATACATGCCACTTTGTTAATGTGAAGATCACTCACTTAATCCTCCACCTTTCAGTGTAAAGTGACCTTGGTTACCACAATGGCCTTATTGGTTTTTCCCAGGTTACTGTGTTTAGAGATTACATGCCACTTTGTTTTTATTATGGTGTATTATTTATTTTACGTAGTCTGAAAATGTGCAACTCCAACCAAATTTCAAAATTGTCAGGATTATAATACTGGGAGTATAAGAAAGTTAAATGGTCTTATTTATTGAACTGGACTGGACCCTGGCTACTGGTTTCATTGGAGTGATTTTTAATTTTCTCCAACTACTTACTTATAGGAGCTATTTGGAAATTTCAAAACCCTCTAACAACAAATATTTGATTCAAACGCCACATGAAATTTACAAATGTAGGATATTAATAAACTTAAAACTTCATGAAGAAATCGAAACAATAATATACAAACGTACAATTTAAAATAATAAATTTCCATGTATGTACTTGTTCAAGAACAGTTGGTGTTGGAAAAAAACAAACAATACCATTTTATTGGCCATGATTTTTTTTATCCTCACAGAAAATTTTTAATAAAGATACCTCTACGAGTTTTTAAACAACTCGCTGACTTGCGTATAAACACCCTGCACCTGTTTGTTAATTGTCTATTGCAGTATGAGTATTTACTGTTTATTAACCCTGTGGAGATCATTTCCAAGGAGTTATTCTGCATTAGGGGAGACCATTATTAGTATTATTAACTTTGTATCTACTTACAATGTAACAATATCGGCGTGTTCCATTTGCTCAGCGATTGAAAGGGGAAGTTTTCCTTCATCATCTTCCAAATGTTGGTTTGCACGGTACTTCAGAAGTAAGCAAATCTGAGCAGTGTGCCCTTCCTGGGTAGAAAGATGTAGAGGAGTTTTTCCATTTTGGTCTTGGGCATTAATTTTTGCACCGTTTAATAACAGATAGGCACATGCCATTACAGATCCCTATATAGTAGAAAAAATAACATCAACCTATGTTAATTTTTTTATAGTCTAAATCTTTTACAAGAAATTTTAACACTTTGACTGCCAAGGGGCACAAGTTACTGTTACTCATAGTCCAACCATTTTTCTCTCATTTGTTAGCTTCATGATGCCAAAAATATGAAAATACACTTGGTGCGTATTTATAAATACCTCATATGTTATTAAAGTTAGAAAAAAGGTGTAAATGAAAAAGTTAATCAAAATGACATGGTGCATAATCTAAAAATATTTTCTTATATACAGGATACTTATTTTGAGTTGGGGAAGTTTTACTTTTATATTTTAAAGAAAATTGTTTGTCCGGCTTTGTACCAATTCTACTATGGATTTTCCATCCAAGAACTATATATTCATGAAATTAGAATCAGAAGTTCTATCAGTTAGTTCGAACAGTTTTTTTACCATTTCGAATTATTTTTGTTTCAAAAATATTAAAACGAATCTATAAAATAACAGCATTTAAATAGTTGTAACAACTCATAAGGTAGGTACATAAAAAAAATTTTACATTCATAATTCTGAATTATATATATAAACATGTAAGTTTTATGAGTTTGGTATGTCAAAGTATTAAAAACTATTTATGTAAAACATAAAAGGCATCAAAACCAAGAAATAAATCTATGATTGAAGTAAAAGAAATAAATCCATCACTATCAAATAAATATAAATCAATCAAGTCAATATCGCAATGATTTACAAGTACATAAATCTATGATAAAAGATTAAATGCACAAAGCAGGAGATGAATTGCAGTTAAGCAACCGCAGCCGATAACCTACACTTGTCCAACAACATTGTACATACAAACGTGGTTGTTTCGAATCGCATCATGCAATTATAGAATGTTATTGATCATTTTGCATTTATCAACAAGACTAAACCACATCCGGGTTTTGAGTTATACATTGTTGCAAGACAAACAAAAAAACTTACACTGAGAACTGCCTGGTGTAGAGCACTTTGACCTTTATCATCTGCATTTGTCCACGACTTATCTGCACCCAAGGCAAGAGCTTCACACATGACTGGTAAATTGTGGGCTCCTGCGGCTTTATACAATAAAAGATTTGGGTCCAGTTTAGAAATATCCTCTTCAGCTAAAAGCAGCATTAAAATAATATTATTCTAAAAAACTTTACGCATTGTACCCATCATTTCTTCCTCCTCTTCCCCACCAGTAGAGTCTTGGTCACTGCTTAAACTAAAAGAACCCTCTAAGGCCTGTTTATCCAAGTCACCCCCAAATAGTAAAACATTCGAGTCGTTTTTTGTTAAAAGATTGCTACTCTCATCAGACTTTTCAATTTTAGTCTCTGCTGCAAGCCCTGCAATGGGCACTTCTGTTGCAACTGTTTGCCTCCGAGATTCGCGCTTATTCCTCCTTTTCTTGTTGTCACAACTCCTTGGGCGTCGTCGCAGCTTACGCACACTCCACTTCCTAACCTTTGCCAAACTAAGTCTGGATGACCTTTGCAGGGAATTCGACAGTTCTGGTAATTTTTTAATGAAACACCTGTCCACATATTTGGCCTTAATCCAAGCCTCACGTACGGTTCTATTATGAAATAAATAAAAGAATAAGGCATTAAAATGATAAAATGGAGAAGTTCACTACAAATTTATAAGAAAAAATATTCTCTGATCCTTTTACGGTAGGAACAGATTATTCGAATTAACAATAAAGAAACACAGAAAACAAAAAAATTATAAGTATTGATTTTGAAAACAAAGAAGTCATCATCATCATCATCTGACATAGAGCTGACTCGAGGGTCGATCCTGGATACGCCAGGCCCACCCCACACCAGTAGGTGGGTAGGAATTTACGGGATAGGGCGGGATCAGGTGGGGCATTGCACAACGTTAGCATGTCTACAATGCATACCGCAAGACACCGCTGTTGCAACACCAGGTAGTTAGTAGACTACGCATCAATGGGGTGTTGAGTACGTAGCCGAAACCGTTATGCCATTATGCGTTTGAGCCTAATGATCTTTGGTGTCAAAGTTTCACAGTGTTCTTAATTCACATCATGCTATTGTTCTAAGGTTACTGATTGCACATCTCTTAGTTTCCTAATAACTAATAACCTACTTAATAGTTACTCCCAAACTTATGTTTACTGTCCGTTATGCGATTATACATTTGACACTAATAAACTTTGGTATCAAAGTTTCACATTGTTCTTATTTCACATCTATCTATTGTTCTAAGGTTACTGATTGCACATCTCTTAGTTTCCTAATAACTAATAACCTACTTAATAGTTACTCCCAAACTTATGTTTACTGTCCGTTATGCGATTATACATTTGACCCTAATAAACTTTGGTATCAAAGTTTCACATTGTTCTTATTTCACATCTATCTATTGTTCTAAGGTTACTGATTGCACATCTCTTAGTTTTCTAATAACTAAGAACCTACTGAATCTTTACTCCCAAACTTATTGAAACTGCCCATTATGCGATTATACATTTGGCCCCAATAAACTTTGGTATCGAAGGTTCACAGTGTTCTTATTTATGTAGTGTTCTAAGGTTACTGAAGGTTCACATTGATCGTATTTCCCACCCATGTATTGTTCCAAGGTTACTGATTGCACATCTCCTAGTTTCCCAGTAACTAACAATCCACTTAATATTCACTCCCAAACCCATTCACACTGTCCACTACGCGACTATGCCCCCGATCCCAACCAACCCCGGTAGCAAAGATTCCCCCTGCTCGTATCTCCCATCTGTCCATTGTTCTAAGGTAACAGACCGCTCCCCTCATTGTGTCCCAATGACCAGCCAACCACTTAACACTCGCCACACTGACCACCTCTGCCCTACCACTCACTTGGAAGAACGACCCTGGATTGTACCTCCTTCGCATCCCCAACCCTCCCCTCTGCCGCTGACAGTCAGATATTCAGCGTCCTCCCTCCCACCGACACCTGCCTCGCTCCCTCTCCCCTGCCCTCCCCCTCCCTGTCTCCTCCTCCTCGCCATCTCGTCCCTCCCAAGTCGCCTCCTGAGCGGACTCCTCTGCCAGCGCGCGCACTCCTCCTACCTCTCCTCGGACCTACCCCCATCCCCGCTCCCGCGCCCTGACCTCCCATGTCTCCCCAGGCATGCCGACGACCTGCATATCCCCTCCCTCCAATGATGTACTCCACGCAGCACGGTCCTCCGATTTGCATGTCCTCTGCCCGCATGGCACACTCCGGCTGTAGAGGATGGTCGGCCGGTGCTCCTAGAATATGCGCCCAGCATCCACCTCGTGATGGAGCGAGCCGCCCTACACATCAAGTACACATCCGACCCCCATCACATAAACATCCAATACAAATCGTAGCAGCCCGTTTACATGCATGACCATGAAAACATTGCTAAGTAATTAATCAATCAATCAAGCAATTAGTTAATTAAAGGCCAGCAACTTCTATGAAATTAGTCTGCGTTAAGAGAGATTAACGTGTCAAAGCGCGTCCCTGCCTTTTCCCAGCTTTCCATTATATTATCAGTGCTACCGACTACTGCTAAACACTTCAGAGGACCACAATGGCTACTTAGGCCTGCGACACTTAGCTTTTAACTGCGTCCCCCTCAGTGTTTTTGTGGCCTGTGTCGATCGCTGTTCTTTCCCCTTTTTGATGTAGCATCTTGTAGAAGCGGCAGTGGTTCTCCTCTCTTCCGTCCCCGGGTGGATACTCTCGCACGTTCACACTATTGTTTGCCCCCAATATTGTTTTGCTTTTTTTGTCTCGCTAATCACTTTCGCCCAAATCGTTTTGCGAGCACTCCCGTTCCCACGTTTTATTATTAAAGCAAAGCTAAAAAGAGATCCAATGAATAAAACACACGTCCGTACCCGATAACGCCGCCCACTCAACACCATTCGAAAGCTAATTGGACCTTTTTTAAAAAATGTGCAACTGAAATAGGAAAATCAAATACCTGATAAATCCAAGTTGAGTTGGCTGACTTAAATACCTAGGAACTTGTAATCTATTCCCTAACTCGCCCTGGCTGTTCCCTAATATTAATAACTTTGTCAATTGTGTGAATAGTGGATAAAGCAATTTATGACAACTTTAATAAATAGAATAATTAAATAATAAAGACCAGCCAAACCAGCTAACACTTTATTTTAAAATGAAAATAAAAGAATCCAAACAGTCGCTAATTTCCCCTCGCCGGACTACCTGTTTGGTGATTATTTATGCCCTAAACGGCCCATTCTCGGAACCGCTTGAAACCCGGCCAATAGTGAGAGCTGGCTGATCTATTTTTAGACGGGGTCCCCGTTATTGTCCGGCGTGCCTGCGTTTTGAAACTTAAGTTTGACCTGAATGAACACGACTATATACAAAATCCACTAAATGAACCTATTAGCAGTTATTTTTTAACCATTCAAATTGAATCTAGTTAGCCTTTTTTATAACGCAAAGCTCTTTCGAGCGCCTGCCCGCGATTATTCCAAATGTAACGCTGTTAACTCCCCAAACGAAAGCGGAGCTCCACAAGACGCGGGCACCCCGTACGGGATCACGAACCGAACTCCCTATATATTGATTTTGTAAACAAAGAAGTATGGAAAAATGTACAACCACAAAAGAAAATATGTTAAGCAGGGGTATTACAGAACGGGGAGAAAAAATGCCCCAATAGTAACAACCATCAAGAAAGTTATAGAAGAAGAGAGTGCTGAAAGCGGGAGGCTTGTATGGTATGATGAAGAGTGCAGACAATAAATCTAGAAGAGTGAAATAGCAAGAAAAGCCATACTACAAAGGAAAACAACAACAAGCAAGACAATATACCAAGAGTACAACATGGAAATGCGTGCGGATATAGAAAATAATTTCAAGAAAAAGGAAATCAGAAAGTTCTACAAAGGAATTAAGAAGCAAAAATGGGATGTACTACAAATGATAAACAAGGAAATATAACTGGAAGAGGATAGAAAATGCTGGACAGATGGGCAGATTACTTTGAAGAGCTGCTGGGTGGCAAAGATAATGGAAATGGAGATATACAGCTTGCCGGTTTTAACTTTGCTTTTGAGTGAACATTGCACATTACCACGAAATTGGTGGGGGAGGCCTGGAGATCATTTCATCGTGTGTTTGTAGCAGTCAACATCGCTGTGCACTCCAGTGAAAAGTGCGTGCAATGAAGTTGCAATCTAAAATTAATTCAGGGAAGCCTACGGGCGTTTCTTTTACTGAGTGTACCGAATGCTAACTGCCCATTGTATTCCTCTCTGTTCCTCCTAGTGCCCACTCTTTCTCGCGCCGCGCAGCTCCCACCAGCAAGGTTAAATCCGGCCAGCTGTATATTGAATAAATATAAAGAAAATAAACGAGGAAGAGGAGATAGAACCATATAAAGAAGAAAGACAAAGAATAATTAACAATTTAAGCAGAAATATGAATCCTCAAGAGGATGGGATAACGACTGAAATGATTAAATATGGTGGTGACAATGTGAATGAAAGGACTTAAACTCTATTTGTTGAGCATTGAGCTAGAACGTCAACAAACGCACGTGTTTGACTCACCCGAGCGCGCGCTGTGATTGGTCTACGCTAGATAACGCTAATGCCTCATTACTTAAGGAGTAATTGACCCTCAAAACCTTTACTTTGTACTCGTAATTACCGGATTAAGTTTGTGTGCTTTTTGAGCAGTGCTTATCGATTTTCGGAGCGTTTGTACAGTGCCTGATGCTTATTTTCCTAAAATGGAGCACGTTGTTCCAGAAACGCATAATCGTAGGGGGCGTCCTACTACTTTAAACGAAAAACAATTGATAGTAAAATTATATAGTTCGACGTTAGAAGAAAATCCTGAGATTTTTGTGACTGACATTGTACAATTTGTTGCTAAAACAGTGGGTGTTAGTGTTGCAACAGTAAAAGGAATTATAAAGGAGTTTCGGGATACTAAAACTTTGTCTTCTCCAAAATCTCCCAGAGTTAAAAACAAACTTTTAGATGAAATTGCTTTTTCTATAATGTATTTATTTGTGTCTGACTAATTAATGGATTGTTGGATCTAACATGATGCACCTATTTGTCAACCACGCATTGGACTACTTAACAGGGGATTGCTTTTACGTCAATATTTCTAATGCAGATGTCTGCAAGTCCATAAAACACGTTTACTTAAAAAAATTGTTCTTTTCAGAACCACCAATTCTTCTAAAAAAGAATTCTGACGGCGCGAACGTCACCTGTCAAGCGTTTGTTTACGTTCTAGCTCGATGCTCAACAAATAGAGTTTAGAGAAAAGTAGTTCAAGAAGTCATAGGTCTCCAAGGCCTATAGTGATAATTATATACAGAAACATACATCGCTAATATATTGCCTATATACTATATCTTGTCAAGCAATAAACAAATAGTGCAAGATGTAACAGCCTTAAACTAATTCAATGTAAGTAGCGACCATAGATTACTAAGAGCAAAAATTATGATAGACGAGAAAATTAAAAGACGACCATTCAAGAAACAAATAGTAAAAATTACGATAGACGAGAAAATTAGAAGACGACCGTTCATATTGATATTCAAAAACTGAAGCAAAGCACACTAGAATAAGAAAAAGAACTTAACAAACAATTAAAGGATATAAATGATGAATGGGATTTAAAAAACATAAATGAAATGAAGGACATAATTACAACTGCATTGAGAGAAATAGGAGAAAAATTGCCAAAAAGGGGAAAACTAAAACAGAAAAATTAAGCAATAACACTAAACGGAAGATAGAAGAAAAAAGACAATTATTTAGGGAAGGCAAGTATGAAGAATTTAGACAAATGGCAAAGAAAACCAGAACAATGATAAGAAAAGACCTGCAAACGTATTACGAAGCCGAAGTAGAAAAACTAATAGAAAATAACAAAGGAATAAAATGTCTCCAACAAAGTGGAAAACGGCATATTACAATACTAAAAGATAGAAATGGGAGAGAGAAAAAAAGTTTGGATAAAATCACAGAAGAAACTGAAAGATTCTCTACTAATCTATATGATCACAAAGTACAACAACCAAATAATAATTCAAACAAGGATAATAAAGTACTCAACGTTGGTTCTGAACAAATGCCAGATATCACACTTTAAGAAATAAGCCATGCCTTAAAACATATGAAGAATAATAAAGCACCGAGTGAGGATACAATATTCATCGAAATGGTAAAAGGAGGAGAAGGAATACTAACAAAACTGAGCGATCTTTTTAATAAATGCTTGGAAGCAGAAGAAATCCCGGAGAACTGGAATAATGCAGTAGTGATATTATTATATGAGGGGTGCCCAAGCTAACATAGAGAATTATAGATCGATAAGCCTGCTATCCCAAATATACAAGTTGTTCACAAGAATCATCACAAATTGGTTGACAAAGAAGTTAGACCAACCGAACAAGCCGGCTTTAGAAAATATTATAGCACTAACGAACACCTGTTATTTATGAGAATACTAATTGAAAAATCTGTTGAGTATAGCTTTGAACTAAATTTAGCTTTTATAGACTATCAATAAGCGTTCGACACAGTGGAACATTGGACCATCATGAACTCATTAAGAAATGCCAGAATAGATCATCGATATGCAGTATTGATCGAAAACATTTATAGGAACGCTACATCCACTATACAACTTTATAAAAACATGAAACCGATTAAAATTAAACGTGGTATAAGACAGGGTGATACCCTATCGCCGAAATTATTTACGGCTTGTTTAGAGGATGTTTTCAAGCAACTACAGGGGCAAGAAGGTAAGGGGATCTTAATAAATGGGAAAAGATTAAATAATCTCAGGTATGCAGACGACATAGTGTAACGTGTGATTTCTGACGCATAGTGTATTCCCATTACAGCGGTTTGGACGGCATACTTCGGGTTTCCGAATTCAAAAAATTTTCTCGTATTGTGTTCTGCGCATCGTTCGTGAACTTTCGATTCTCAGACTGCGGAAGTTGGATTAAGAAGTAGACCGTATTCAATTCTCAAGAAGTGCAGACCTGAATTTTATTAAGGTCGTTACGACTCGGAAGATTTTTCCAATTTGTGAATTTTCAATTGATTAGGGGAAACTTAAACACGGTAGAGTGATAGTAAATTTTCCCCGGGAGAAATCCTAATATACTGTACTCTTGGAGAGTTTTTCTTCGGCCAATTTAACATCGTATGGTAAACTTAGGAAGGTCCTTATTCCACTTTTTTCTTTTCTAAGACAGTTGAATTTATTTAGGCATCAAACAGCAGCCAGAAGAGTGGAAACATCCGGAAACTGATTCGAATTTAAAACGACGTGGGAAAATCCACGAGACCGATAATTCCAGTGCAGGGACATCTTTATCGGCGTTGCATGGGTTGGGTAGCAGGTGTGTGAAGCGAGTCCATTGTGTGACGACAATCTACGTTCAAGGTCTGTTAGCCACCTTTTTAACTTTCATGCATTGGGTTGATAATTCCACGAAATTTCGAGAATCATCAGAAGACGAATAACTACAACTCGTTTTATTTGCGTAGACAAATTTATGTTGAAATATAATAAATACTCGACTATATTTTTTTATTAAGTTCAATATTTTATTTGGATAATTCTTGTTCATATTATAATAACTTTATGTACACCGAGAACTTGTTAAATGGTCTGCAGATTACGAGATTAAATTTCTGATTTAAAGTTCATAGGGGGGAATTTTGCGTAAGTTTATAATTATCCGTGCGCATATACCATTAATTTTGGGTAATTAATCTAGTTATTGCGTATACGAGGCCTCGCGATACCGTAGATACTAGACGGGAATTCGGTGGTTTGGTTGATATTTTTAGAAGTGGATTAATGCTTCCTAAGTTTAAACTTGATCTACGCATTATTGTTTTCCCTAGAAATTTTGGTTCAGCTCTGTATAAAAATTAAATCAGAGACAGTAACGTACTGTGGTCCGTTCATTTTGTTAATGAATGTAAATTTATGTACATATATGCAACTTGGGGTTGTGATCATGATTTTTTTTCATGCTTCATTCATTAGTGGCAAATTGATCTGTCAAAATCTATATATACAGTGCTTTCGTAAAGTAGTGGATAAATTCTTTAAAATCGTTGAGAAAAATATTTCATAAAAATACTCGGACACGTCGATTTTTATTTTTAAATTGTCATTTAAAGATGTAATTTTCAACCCCCCACCCCTCAACCCCTAAGCCCTAGCAACACCAACTTTAAAATTTCAAATAGCAAAGTACCCCGTATGATACCTCATCTGATAGCTTTCTTTATGCTGAATACAACATAAAAAAGTTTTTCAAAATCGGTTGATAAATAACGGAGATATTTACGAAAATGTATTCAAATGAAAGGGCCAATATTCGAGCAGGCGTGGATACGGCTCTAGCGATGAGTGGTAAAACAATTGAAGTTTATGTTCTCAGTACGTCCTGTAAACATTTCGATGGGTTTTGAGTAATTCAGAAAAAAAAATTTTTTTTTATGGAAAAATTTTTTTATGAAAAAAATTTTTTTTTCTTAATTACTCAAAACTCGTCGAAATGTTTACAGGACGTACTGAGAACATTAACTTCAATTGTTTTACCACTCATCGCTAGAGCCGTATCCACGCCTGCTCGAATATTGGCCCTTTCATTTGAATACATTTTCGTAAATATCTCCGTTATTTATCAACCGATTTTGAAAAACTTTTTTATGTTGTATTCAGCATAAAGAAAGCTATCAGATGAGGTATCATAAGGGGTACTTTGCTATTTGAAATTTTAAAGTTGGTGTTGCTAGGGCTTAGGGATTGAGGGGTGGGGGGTTGAAAATTACATCTTTAAATGACAATTTAAAAATAAAAATCGACGTGTCCGAGTATTTTTATGAAATATTTTTCTCAACGATTTTAAAGAATTTATCCACTACTTTACGAAAGCACTGTATATATACTTTTGCTTGTATTGATTAATTATTTTACTCGATTATTATATTTTGGAAATCTGTCAATTACGATTGTGTTTAATTCTGTCTTGAAAAATAAGTTTAGTATTACCAAGCAAGGTAAGCTCGCACCCAGGAAGGTTCCTGTTTACCCAAAGATATCTTCCAGGAGGAAAGGGTTTCTTTTTTTTAAACAGGTGGCGCCTAGGCTTAGATCGAACCACCCTTCTTCGACTGCAGCTAGTCGAACCCTTGTCCTTGATACCTGGACCTTGTTTAGAAATTTTATGCTTCGATAGCTTGTAGTGTGTAAAACTACTTTTGTTGTCGCCGCCGATTAACTTAGCATCACAATAGTCATTATAGCAGAAACCCCTAAACAACTTTTACTATGGTAATGGAATTGAACAAAGCTTCCTCTGAAATCGGATTGCACGTGCATTTAACAAAGACAAAAGTATTGTGTAGTAGAATTTTGGAACAAAAAATAAAAGTAAGAGAACAAGAATTGGAAGAAGTGAGCAGTTATGTTTATTTGGGACACATGATAACCCAAGGCAAACAAAACCAAACCAAAGAAGTCTACAGGGGAAGAAAGTTGGCATGGGCTGCTTCCGGAAAGTTGAGTAAGACGTTAAAAAACAAGAAGATACCTACGTCTCTCCGATCTCGTGTATTCGATCAATGTGCCTTGCCCATTCTAACATATGGGGCACAGACGTGGACTCTTAGAAAACATCAATGAATAAACTAAAAGTGACACAAAGGGCCATGGAACGCCAAATGTTGGGTATAACCAAAGCGCATATAATTAGAAGAGGCTTAGCCTTATGGAGTTAAACGTACGTTTTGCAAATAATTCTGGGATAAGTAAAGAAACTCACGGCACTTTCTGTTTTTCTACTTCCACTTGAACATTAATTATCGTCGCACCAAAACATATTTAACATTGTTGCCACATTGCAAGAGCGGTCTTTCGCTTAGAAGTTAGATAAAAGGTATTTGGTTTTAGAAAGACTGGGGCTGGTCAGTTTGACCACCAGACAGGTACGTCCTATAATTACACCATTCAGTTCAACCACGAATACATTTCGAAGGGATTAAGGAGCTTATCTACCTCTAGGAATAAAAACAAGTAGTTTAAGAAAGACATTTATTTATTATTCATACTGGTAAATATTTAAAAGATATAATTTTTACAAACTCAAATGTAGATAAAACATTGCTATTATATTCTTGAATTTTTAGCTGTATGAAATTTGGTTTCTTTTTAGTTATACTTATTTTCTTACAGAACAATTTGCCGAATTTATTTTAATATACGTTTCTGATTGACAGTTGTTTAAAATATTTACAAAATTAAATAAATTAGGATGAGCAGAATAAAAATTTGAATTAAAGTGCGAATGAAAAGACTCACAAGAGTTTATTGTCCTGCACATACTGTCTGTAGCACAAGCCCACATGCTTGGCGGAAAATCAGATTCCTCATCGACGTAGGTTTCCACAATATAATCACAAAATTTTATTATTCCGAGCTACTTTTAATAAAACTTTTAATAAAACAAAAATGAGTATTTATTAGTAAAATAAATATTATAATTACTGTTCCATTAGAATTAGTAAGGAATAGGAATTAGGTACTTCTTTTTTTAATAGGATTTGTTTAAAATGGCAGATTGAACCATTTATTATTAGCTGTGAACCTTGTGTCCATTCATTTACTATTAAGTTTAGTTTTTCTTTTGTTTGAGTAGTTTTATAGTTGTGGAAAAAACGATATTTTCAATATCAATTTATTGAAGCTTGTTTATATACTTTTCAGTATTGTTATACATTTTCCTAGTTATTTCGCTTCCTAACCAATGTTGAGCCACTATACCACAAAAATAAAATAGAAGACGCAAGAACCCATAACAATAAAAAAATTTCTAATAGGATTAATTCCAATATCTTCCCACTTAACTTCGCATATATTATTTTGGAAAACGTTGCAAGTTAATTAACATGTTGGGACTCCCTTACATCGATATAAGGCCGAAAAGATTAGTAAAAACAATGTTCCTCAAAAATCCCTACGGGTATCTCTTACTGTGTTTTATTTATCCTCGATCCCTGCATTTTCCGTTAGTGAAACTTAATTTATTAATTACATGTGGAAAAGTCGATTTACATTCATTCAACGATGTGTTCGATAAAAAGCAGCAACTCAGAATGACTTCAAAATCAAAGTGTAACAGTACTCAGTACTACCAATTATTTTAATTATATTCATTTTGGGAACCTCTATACAAGTTCAGATTATTCACGGCATTAAGACTGCTCCATTTTTTTTTGCATAATTACAGATACCTACATGACACGATACTTACAAAACCGATTAAATGAGTCCAACAGTTTGTTATGTAAATAGCCAGCATCACAAAATTTTCTTTTTCTGGATCCACACCAGTCGCAAATCAGAGAAAGAAAGCACCGGCTAATAAAAAATACTGCTTTTACTATCAGGAAACAAACAACCACTAGAATATCTTATGGCCAAGGCATGACGGTGCCGCAAATTCTTCAATGGCACCAAATGCAAACTTCTGTGGATTGTACAGATCACAATTGCAATTTACAATTTACAATACAATATTGATCAAGTTTCAAATCAGTTTCATTTAGGACGTGCTTTAAAGATGATATAAAGAATATTTTATAACTCGAAAAACTTTAAAATTTTATATTAATTCAAAAAATATTCCTCTGCTAGTAATTTTTCGGAATTAATTACTGCTTGTTATATATTTCTAACAATCCCCGTCCAAATTAAAATTGATCACACTCAACTATCAGTCAGGAACGATTATCCGCTTTAGCACTGTCTTCAACTGAATGTGATTATACTAAAAAAACAATTTAGAACATATCATTTCCATGTTTGGTCAAGCAGTTAAAATAAATATTTTTTTTTAAGTTAATGCATTGAACAGTCAATTTGTAATCAATTTTTATAGATTAACAAAACTATTTTTTAATGTATCACATTAGAAATTATTATGTGTTATGCTTTATGTGTATGCGAGTTACTAAAAGAAGTTGAGGACCATTTCAGAGCTCGCACACAATCCTAGTTCCGGTTGCTACCCTCCTATAATAGCTTTGTTTCACTTATTTTACAGGCAAAATATGAAACAGATAACCCAGGCAGCATATTGTAAACAAAATACACTTCTTTTTTGGAACGCCGGGGTGCGACCTTCGGAGCGGTTATAGTTGTAAAATTCCCTAAGCACAAACACATGTGCCCTTAGGGTTTATAACTAGAAATGCATAATTTTATCTCATAACTGTCATATACTATGATGATGATATTAATTTTTAACTTTGAAATCTAAATTCTAATTTAAAACGTGAATTTTAGGTTTTAACATCAAAATCGACATTCGAACAGTCGAAGTGCAAAATCAAAATTTGAACATGAAAATGCCAGATTAGACGGCTTAAGCCATAACATTCGTGAAATAATTTGAATAAAATCATACAATGGTAAAGAGATAGTGGGAAATTTATCTACCTGAGTTTTGTAAGCCAAGTAATTGTTTGTCGAAGGTTGTGTTTAACTTGGCAACAACGCGAGTTAATTTGAAAGAACGAATTCTAGAATAACGGTTCTGTTCTGAGATAATCGAATTCCCTGAGCTAGGTGTAACTGCAAAACCCTCTGCCAGAGGGCTAAGACCCGGCCGCCTAGCGGAGGGTTTTTTTACGCTTATACGGCAAAACTGCACAGCGCCAAGTCTCTTCTTATTATATGCTCTTTGGTATAACGTTAAAGGATCATAAAACAAATACCTGAATCCGGAAGAAAACAAAAATAAAGGACGTTGCCGAAGCAGTAGCAGAGCTGAAATGGAACTACGCGGGTCATGTGGCAAGATACAAGGACGAAAGGTGAACGTGATTTTAAAATGGCAGCCATACATGGGAAAATGAGCTAGAGGACGCCCTCCCATGCGGTAGACAGACGATTTAAAGAGAGTGGCTGGATTTACCTGGATTACACATAAAATAGAGAAAGATGGCACAGAATGTACAGAAATGGACCGAAAATGGCTAATGATATGAGATGAGACTATAAAAAATATATCAACAAAGGTAATGTAGGTGATATTCAATTGCCAAATAACAATAAACATTATATTTTAATTTAATAATTCAACAAGGTTCCATGACAAGTAGGTGAAACATCATAGTCCTTGTCAGTGTTGTGTAGGTTTGTTATGACAGATAAAAGAAAGAGAGTAAAAGGTAAGATAAGATTTTGTAAGTTATTGTTACAGCAATGTTTATGCTAATATGAAAGTTGATGTCCTGTTTGCACTGAACACGATTAGTGATGACAGTTACAGGTAATAACTTGTGTATAATCAGCAAACAGGAAGTACTATCAACAGAACCTTACAAAAAAATGAGGGATATTATATAAATGAAAAATATAGTGACTATATTCTTTGCTGGAAAAAAATTCTCAATTAACCCATTGTGAAACTTACCCAAGGCAATTCGGTGTAGCACGCACAAACTCAAGAGGAACATTTGCTTCATAAATTTGGTTGAGGATGTTGTTGCCTAATTCCGCCATTACTTTTATGCTTTCAGGCTCCCAATCATCTAATGTAAGTGACCTTACTTTGCTGTAGTGGACCCCCAAGCTTCTGTGCACTCCAGAACATTCTGCAAGAAATTTTTGAGCTATACTAGAAGTGATTTTGTTTAGGCGGGTACAAAGTTCAGGGTTCCGTATGGCTTAAGTACAACGCTTGCCATTACTAAGTAGCTTACCCCTGCTGCGTACGCCAGCGACACCAAAAATGTTTCCTCGTCGCAACAAATTATATGCCGGGTAGAAATAATACTGGTTCGATAAAAATAATAAAACATCGAGATTTTAATATGGACATAATTATTCATTTTATTAATTTAGTAAACAAATTAAATTTGAACTATGGAAGAAAACAATATTAAATTATAAAAATAGATATAATTAATATTAGTCATCGGAGAAATTTTCATAGTCATCAGATAAATCGTCGTCACTATCGCCATGTAAAGTTATAAGAAATGGTGCAATATCTTCGGTGTCCAAACAACTTTCACGTTACCACCACTCTTCAATGAGATTTTCTGTATGAATCACACAGTCTTTCCAATTTTTTGCACTACACTGATTTACGGCTTCATTCCACATGTCCAACACATTTTCTTCTTTAAATCGGTTGCAGCCAATATGTTTATCGTAATATCTTTTACAGTTTGACCATATAAGTTCTATGGGGTTGAACTGACAGTGATATGGCGGTAAACGTAGTGTCTCATGTCCATGTTCCCGGAGCATTTGATCAACAACATATTTTTTTTCTTTCTTGTTTTCTTAGGTTATTCTTAACAACTCCACTTTTAGGGCATTTTTTCGATACATAAGATGCTGTGTATCGAGCCAATCTTTAATTTGCTGCTTCCTCCATCCACCCGTCGGTTGTCTTTCAGTAAGTCTCGAATGATACGATGCATTATCTAATACTATCAAGGATGACTTTTCCAGAGCTGGTAAAAGTTGATTTTTCAACCATTCCTCAAATTTGTCGCTATCCATATTATCATGATAATCGACGCTGTTTGATTTATTGGAAAAAATTAAACTTGCGCCAGGAATAAATCCGTCAGTAGAACCGGCATGCAAGACTATGTAACGCTTTCCACCGTTACCTGATGGTTTTTTCACACTTTTTGGAGTGTCATTTTGCCAAGATTTTCTGAATTCACCTTTAGAAAAAATCCACGTCTCATCAAGAAATACAACTTGTCTCTCCTTTGATTCCATGTTTTTCGTTTATTGCTTTAAAAAAACAACTCTTTGGTGGGCTATATGCTGCTGTTCGCACAAAAATCGTCGGTTGCACTCTGTTTAAATTTAAAATCGCAAGTTTTCAATAATTTTGATAGTGTTTGTACACACACATTTACAATTTCGCGTTCTTTTAATATATGCTGAAGTGCTGCCAAAGTAAATGGTATTTTAGATACATACAAGCCGTAAATTACGTTTCTGATGTCCATTTTAATACCTTCACACACGTCATCCGATTTTGATTTTAATCTTGCATTACTATTCTTTTTGTCTATAAGAATATTTTCTTTATCTTCATATACAGTACGTTGAACACTACGAACGCTCACGTTCAGGGCAACTGCAACTCTTTCTTGAACAGAAGATAAAGGTAACAGTAGACCGGCGTTCTCTTTTTCTAATTGAAAATACGACAAAACGGTTAAAATTAAAAGTTTTGTATTATAATCTAAAACTTTACTTTTAGGCATCTTGAGATCCTCTTATCACAACAGGTTAAGGTAGACTGACCAAAACTAGTAATTAAGTGGTCAAAATGCAAACGTTGTTAGCTTTCTTATCTCACAATAAGTACCTAAATCATTTTGAGAGCCGCTGGTATAAGATCGGAACATTTCTATCCCATTTGCTGTTATTATATCTGTGTGTCATATGTACCTGTCTCGCTCAGATTCATTACCCGTACTTACGGCTAATTGACGTAAAGGCAATGGCTAGACCTACGTTTCTTAAAAGATACGAAATTCTTACTCAAGATAGAAAGTAAACCAATGCCAACGCACGTGTATTTTCAAATGGTACACCCGCCTAAACAAAATCACTTCTAGTATATTAGATTTTTGTACTACACTCGCCTGCTAATTACTGCAAAATTCTATGAGATATTGTTATGAAAGTTATAGAGTGTGCCATTATTAAAATTTTCTCAATGATTACAGTTTTTGAGAAATTTACATGAAACTCTGTTCAAAATTCACCTACAGCCTGCAATTTTGTAAGAAAAAGTATTTCTTCTCTTAGGTCTGTATGACACGGCACAGAATTTTAAACAAAATTTTGTTTAAAGTGTTTTTACAAAATTCTGTAGATTCATGTTTTAAAACCTACAGAATTTTGTACAAAATCGGCGTCGCATCGATGCGCAAACGATCAATTTTTAGTGTTAATTAACAATCACAAAGGGCAGAGGGCATGTTTACTCCACCTGCCGACACTCCACGCACTTTCTCTTTTCTCCCTCGCGGTCTTTATTGCTGCAGCTTGTTTGCTTCGTCGTGCGTTCATGTAAAATAAATAAATAGAAGCCCTCTCTAGGAACTTATGCATTAACCTAATATTATAAAATATTGTTAGAATTCTACTTTATCGACAGTCACATGATTATTTTCGTAGTTTTCTCATAGATGTCACTGTAATTTGCACCTACTTGCGCAAGGTCACAGACAGAATTTTGTATAAAATTCTGTGCCGTGTTATACAGGCCTTAGAATAGAGGGAAGGGAGTTATGGGAAATTCACTCCCAATAGCTTTCTGTGTTGTAAAGCCTCCAAACTTAGAAAAAATACATTTGAAGCTAAAGGCTGACCAATGTTCAATGATTGGACAGCCATTGTTGAATAGGTGATGAACTTATCTTCAGAGGTATTCCTTAGCCGAATTACTTTAATTAGTTCCTACTGAAGATGACAACTTGCCAAGTTGCTGAAACACTTATTTAAGGGTTCTAAATATCGTGATTTTTGTCTTTTCATGCTATGTTTCCCTTCTTTTTGCATCTTTATTCCCACCAAAAAGCGGTCCGAGTTGCCATCTGCGCCTCTGTACGATCTTACGTTTGTTATTAAATGTGCGTACTGATCCTGTATTAGGACATGGTCTATTTGGTTTGTGTAAGTGTTTCCTGGACTCATCCATGTTCCTTTGTATATTTATTTTCTCTTGAATGCTGTGCTTACTATTTTCATGTTGTTTTCTATTGCGAAAGTGATTATTCTAATTCCGTTGTCATTGGACTCTGTATGCTTGCTTTCGCCTCCTGTTACCTTTTTATATATTTCTTTTTTCCCTGTCTTCGACATTCAAATCTCCCATAGTTATTTTTATCTCTCTTCTTGGGAGTTTGTGATAGGTGCTTTCCATCATTCGTAAAACTCCTCTTTCTCCTCCCCTGTTTTCACTTCTGTTGGGGCGTGTGCGTTGACTATTGCTATATCCTTGTATTTCCCTTTATTCTTATATAGCACAGCCTGTCTAAGACTGGTACAAAACTTTTAATTAATCCTTGTAGATTTCTATTTATTAAAAAGTCTACTCCATATCTTCGTTGTTCATTTCCCCTGTTACACAATATGTAATTTTCTATTGCTGCTATATCGTCTCCTTTTAAGTGGGTCTCTTGAGCAATTTTGTATCTGTTTGTTTCACTGATTAGAGATTTGATTGCTCCTTCCTCGTACACTCCTTGTAGGTTCCAAGTTCCTAAGAACATTTTTCCTTTCTTATTTTCTCATGGCCGGTGTCTTTTCCAAAAATTAAGTTAGGCGGTTGGTATTAATCAGTTTTTTGTCTGTTTCTCAATGCTATTTAAGTTTTCATTCCATACATATGTCTCGTCTGCTGTAACAATTTTTTTATACCCAATTTTTGTTTGGATCCCCTCTCCTTTATTCTCGTACGCAATCTTCTTCAACTCACTTTGTATCTTGCCCTCTTTCCAGGTTAGATCCTTTTCCAAATAGATTTTTGTTCCCTTCAGCATGCTTTTGTTTTCCATGATAGCTTGCTTGGTGTTCAAATTATTCGGTTTGACTGTAGTTATTATCTGTATACATATAATTATATATAATATAAAAAAAATACAATATGGAAAAACTACAGGATGACGAAATAGCAGGAAAACACAGAAATGCCACAAAGAAAAAATGTAATGAAGGGAATGGAGAGCAACTCAACACAATAGAACAGAAATGGGAAAGTCTAGAAGAAGTAATAAAAGGAGTAACGGAGGAAAATATTCCCAGAGAAAAGAAAATAATAATAATAATCAGCACGACAGGCCTTTAAGGCCCAGGGCTTTTTGGGGAATTTCTTTCCATTTTTTTCTGTCCTCCGCTTTGCCTTTCCAGTTATTCACTTTCATCTCCTTCAGGTCTTCTTCAATGCACTTTAACCATTGCCTTTTCGGTCTTCCCCTTCTATTTGCCCCCTCCGCCTCTTGGTACAGTAGTTGTCTAGGTATTCTTGCTTCTTCCATTCTTATTATATGCCCCAGCCAATTCACGCGCTTTTGTTTTATTACGTTTACTATGCCAGGTTCACGGTATTTATCGTATAGTTCTTTGTTAGTTCTTCTTCTCCAGAGCCCGTCTTCTTTTATTCCTCCGTACATCCGCCTTAGTATCTTCCTTTCAAACGCATACAACTTTGATTTGTCTTTTTGCCTTAACACCCAAGTTTCCCCCCCGAAAGTCACTACAGGCCTTATAATTGTTTTGTACACTTTCACTTTGGTTGCGCGGGAAATATTTTTTGACCTTAGCACTTTACTTAGGGCTCCCGCACTCTTTAAGCCACTAGTTATTCTTCTTTCTATTTCATTCGTTAGGTCTCCATCACCTGCTACTTCTGTTCCTAGATATGTCACCGATTCTACTCGTTCAAAGGTAAAACTTTTACTGTTGGCGTCACCTTTAATTTTTAGCTGCTTGGTTTCCTGCCGGTTACACACCCCACTTACTAAGTATTTAGTTTTACTTTCATTTATTGTTAACCCGTATTTTGCTGCTTCTAACTGTAATTTTTTAACTAAAGATTTTAGCTCTTCTTGGACCCGAGTCACAATCGCTACATCATCTGCATACGCCACCAACTGATAAGCATTCCCGCGTTTGATACCGCTTTTCCTTATTATTACCTCCAAGACTAGGTTAAACAGCGTTGCAGAGATTGGGTCTCCTTATCTCAGTCCATTTTTTGTTGTAAATTTTTCAGATAATGTACCTTGGATTTTCACCTGGTTTGTAGTGCCAGCTAATGTCATTTTTATTAATTCAATTAATTCTTCGGGGAGTTTTAATTCTTTCAGCGCTTGTAGCATATTGGTTCTACTTACACAATCCTAAGCCTGTTTAAAATCGATGAACACTATGTGTAGTGCAATCCCCTTTTTCATACATTTTTCTTGCGTCTGTCGTATCGTATGAATTTGGTCTGCCACTGATCTGTTGTTCCGGAATCCGCACTGGTACTCGCCTATTTCTTCTTCCGCTTTGTCCTTAAGTCGTTTGTTTATTAGTGTTGCTAGTATTTTATAAGTTACGTTCAAAACTGAAATAGGTCTGTAATTTTCACAAGCCAAACGGTCCCCCTACTTGTAGATTGGACTTATTATAGCTTCATACCATTCGGCAGGCATACTTTTGCATGTACATATTTTCTCTATCAGTTTTAAAATTCTTCTTGTTAACTTGTTTCCCCCGTATTTTATTAACTCCGCACAGATACCGTTGCTGCCGCTACTCTTGTTGTTCTTCATTCTTTTTATGACCCCTTCGATTTCCCCCTCCATTGGTGGTGGGCACTTTTCCTCATTCTGTGGAACACCTTCTTCTTGTTCGTTTTTTGTTTGCTCTTGTTCCGTGCCTGTAAGTAAGTGTTCATAGTATTGGTGCCACCTTTGCACTACCTTACTTTCATCTCCCACTATATTCCCTTCTTGATCTCGGCACAGCGCTATCTTTGTTTGGTGCCCTTTCTTCACTAATCCGATGCTTTTATAGAAGGTTCTTGTGTGCCGTCTGTTGTTTGCTTCTTCAATATCTTCCAGCATTTTCATTTGGTATTCTCGGTTCTTATTTCTATACATTTGTTTTGCTCTTCTTCTTACTTCCTTGTATTTTTCTTGATATTCGCGTGTCTCATTCACTAGAATCTTTGTTCTAGTTTTTTTCTTTCTTCCAGAATTTCCTCACATTCTTTATCGAACCATCCTATTCTTTTCTCTTTCGCAGTTTGCTTCAGATTTTTGTTAGCGGTCTGTGTTATTGCCTCTTTTACTATTTGCCAGTCGGCTTCTATTTCTGTGAATTCTTTGTTGCCGCTCACCTGCTTGTCCATTTCTTGGCTAAATTGTACTCTTCGTTCTTCATCTTTTAGCGCCTCCCTGTCCCATCTTTTCTGTTCTGCTTTTGCTGTCTTCTTTCCTTCTGTTTTTGGTAGTTGCAATGTAAATTTAATACGAATTAGGAAGTGGTCCGATCCTATGTCAGCTCCTCTGCAGCTCTTAACATCATCCACACAGTCAGCGTGCCTTTCCTCGATGAGCACATGGTCAATTTGGTTTGTCGTTCTGCCATCGGGACTTCTCCACGTTCCCTTATGGATGTCTTTGTGCTTTAGATATGTAGCCCTCACTACCAACTTTCTATCGGCCGCAAAATTAACCCATCAGCGCCCAGCGTTACCAAATGGTAACGCAAACATGCTTTCGCAAAACGGTTTGCTGTATGTATAGTTTTGTTTTTGACCGATAGGTGGTTTAGACTTAGATCTACAATGTATCAATGCTCATTGATGAATCATCCCCATTTATTTACAATACGTTATTGTGGTTTTATACATCGACAATTTGTGACTTATGCTAAAGTGCACCATACCATGGATATCCGATTGGCGTAAGTACCTTCATTTCTCAGTAAACTGTAATAATTTGCTAATAATATTCAAAATAGCATAAGAAAAGATCTATCTAACCTCTACCGAGGTTTTGTTTGCGTATTTTTAGAAACACATGAATAAGACGTTTGTGACTAACTGCGTTACCGTATGGTAACGCTAGGCGGTTGTACTGCTTGGTTTGTTTTTATCTATAGAAATCTGTTTTTTTTTTACAGTCGTGGATTTACATTGGAAGGGGCTCTACAAATGGCTTATGCTGATGATGTGGATGTAGAACAGATCTTTGTTGAACCTCTAGAAGTAAATATTTTAACGGATGAAGAGTCCGGCGATGAAGAAGAAACGCCGGATATAAATCATTTACCGGGTCGGCAACTCGCTGCTGCTGCAGAAATTGTTTTACATAACAATAATCGCATGGGACTTGATTACGATGACGTAGAAAGCAACGATGATGATCTTGCATCTGGCGACAGTCTC
>JABXWE010002881.1:0-52873 GCA_014611495.1 Limonius californicus | reverse complement strand
TGTCCGGGGGGTTTTATGTCCGGGGGTTTTTTGTCCGGGGGTTTTATATCCGGGGTTTTTTGGCCGGGGGTTTTCTGTCCGGCTACAATTATAACCACTACTAAATGATTTCTGTAAAATACTTACATGCCTCGCATTACTCGGAATTACCCGGAATTACTTGGCATTATGTCGCATTACTTGGAATTATTTTGAATTATAATAATACCGTGCATTACATGGAATACCCTGTAATTATTTTGAATTACCTCGCATTACTTGGAATTATCCTTGGTTACTCCGAATTACTTCGGAGTATTTGGAATTAGGAAGAATTAATTGGATTTTCGGAATAAATGTACAAAACTTAACTGACTGGTTGCCCCTTCGATAATAAATTAATAACGCAATTCTGAAATATAATTATTTTCGTAATTACAAAATAGCAGCTTTCAGATTAACACCTCTTTTACTTGCTAGTAGCTTTAAATTATTTATGATGCAGCAGCATAAAAACATTGAAGTGGATCCGACATTTTGCTTCTTATTGCTATCGCCTTTTAGATCTACTAACTGTAGCTTGTGTTTTATTACACCATCAATCTTCAGTTTCGCTTAGTAATGTCGTATCAAGTGAAACAGCATTAGACAAAATTGGTGTGACTTGCGGTTAGTTAGGTTATTTGAAACAGTCTGACGATCAAGATTACTGCAGCGCGTTTTATTCAATTTCGTTTTTGACGTTCGCTATAGCGTATGTACACAGGGGATTTCTGTAGGTAACTTAAAAGGAGCAGAGACTTCAATAACAGTTGTAGCAGATCAAAGTCGGCATTTATACTTTATTCATATATTAACAGGGTACTTTTAAGGATTCGTGGGCTTGTGTTGCTCAACTTACGGTAGCAAGTAAATACGAGGCACTGTTTGTCATTACCCGCCTTACAGTTTGCTCTGCTGAACAATCACAATATATAGATGTTATTGTTATGACGAACTTTAGTGTAACATCTTACAATTAGTTCAAGGAAGTGCTTGTAATAAAACTTTCAAGGACACTGGTTCGCTTTGCTATTCAGTAATTTTTTTATTGGCACCTTTGTTGTAATTAGCACCAAGTCACCCAAATATATTTTAAATATAGCTGCGAAATAGATTTTTTGAAGACAAGTATAATCAATAAAAACGTTTTTAGCGGTTAAAAGTGTTTACAAATTTTTAAAGTTTAACATCATGCACTACATAATATTAAGAAACCCCGTAGTAGTTATTGATAAGTTAATTAGTATGATTATACGTAATGAAAACGCAATACTTCGGAAATACGAGGTCATTAGAAATCAAAATATCATATAGGCTCTCAACAATTTCCTTCAACTATCTTGTGAATCATATAGTTAATGCAATTTTACTATGACCGAGGTAGATACTAAGCTACATAATCACGGTTAGCTTAAGACTTCTTCTCTCACTCTTTACACCGTTATTAAATTTTTAAATGACAGCCGTGGTAGCACATGAAATTACAGATTTTTCAAAACCCCGTTTTTATACGTGGGAAACATTAAAATCAAACCATTCGTTTTCGTGAAACTCTATAAACATTGTTATAGTTTCCTTTAAACTATATCGTTATTGCCTCACCGAAGAGTGTCTGGCAATCCCTAGTTAACATTTAATAAAGGTGTAAATGTAGTTAAAATAACAGACCCGGCTTTAGGAATTTCATTTCGAAGTTCAACATTTTCATATATCCATTTTATTTAGATATAAATATTTATTTACACTTTTTCATAATAACAAAATTTCAACGTAGAGTTATAATTATTATATAAATCAGAAAAACAGTGTATTTTGTATACTATTTTTCTGGCGTATCTGTTTTACACTGTCTGGAATTGTCTGTCCAACTTTTCTGTGCAATATCGTGGGAGCCGTAAAAAGTTTTGTCTAAGTAACATATATTTCTATTTTCTTGGCGATGATGTTTTGGAGATACTCGAGGCGCCCTGATTGTAATCTGTTTAATTCTATAATAACTCGACGCTTGTTTACAGTTTTATGTTTAAATCCCGTACGTTTAATAATTCTTAGCAATGTACTTATCGGAACACTTTATTGCAGGATAATTTGCATTTAGTCTTTGATTTGATGTTACCGTAAGCAAGCAGTTTTCCCGGTACATTTGATATATTTTTCGCCGAATTAAATGTTCGCTAGTCCTCGGTGTTCACATTTTTAAATAAAGTATAAATAAATATCTACTTGGCAGAGAAGTTCATTAACAACAACTTTGTGCTATTTACTTGCTAAGATTAACAATTATGTCATTAAGGCAGACAATAATGATCTAATTAAATCTCTGAAAAGTAACTTATTGCTCTTGCAAGCTAATCAAGAAAGCTAATTTTAATACATAGTTTATTAGGTTGATCATAAATAAGAATAGTTCAGCTAAACGGGATAGTCTTAAATAATGAATTAAAAGCAGAGAATTTAAACTTCTTGTTTGAGTCATAGCAGCTAGGTAACGTTAGCCTCTTTGCAATATGTAAATATACCTGAATTCAGCAGGTGCTTTAAACCGAGTTACAAGTAGCTTGTAAATCCTTGTTCTACACGTACCTTTTTAAACTTGATAACGGTATAACTTGAAGTAGACTATTTACCCTTTCTGCTGAGCCTAGTAAAGTAATACACAATTTATTGACAAAACACATTTATTTATAATTTTTCAAAGTCTTCTTCTTCACAGTCAATGCATTTTTGCGTCCGTGAAAACCAATCTTCAAAACATTTTCTCCAATCTTCCCGCGTTAGATAATTTATTTCATGTTTAAATCCGTCAACCGCTTCTTAGGACGATGTAAAATGTAAACCCCGTAACTTATTCTTTACACGTGGAAATAAAAAGAAATCATTAGGTGCTAGGTCTGGACTATACGACGAATGACCCATTATATCAATGTTTTGAGCATTCAAATACCGTTCGAGCAGCAGTGTGCGCCCGAGCGTTATCTTGATGCAAGATGATCTCTCCTCTTGGACTGTTTCCGCGAACATTTTGGAGAACTTGAGGCAAACAAACTGTAATGTGCCATTAAGCATTAACCGTACGACGATTTTCCAGTGCTACAGTGGAAACATGTCCAGTACTTCCAAAAAATGTGGCGACCATGTTTTTCTTTCTGCTTTTTTCACGAACAACTTTTGTTGGAGCCGATTCGTTCTCAAAGATTCAAACTGTCGACTGCTGCTTTCTTTCGGGATCATATACCCACGTTTCATCACCTGTAATGATGTTGTACACCAAATGAGACGATCCATTGTCAAAGCGATCTAGTGTAGACCTGCACCATGCCACACGGTTTTCTTTTGGAACTGGAGTGAAATTGTGGGGAATCCAAGGCACAAAGCTTACGTACCATTAATGTTTGTGTAAAATGGCGCGAATTGCTTTCACACCAATTTTTAAAGTTGCTTGAATATTCCTGGCAGTAACATGCCGGTCCTCTTCAATCATGCTTCGTACAAAACCAATATTCTTTCCGGTAACTGCCGTTTTTGGCTTAGGAGTTGGAAAGTTGTCATTTAAGGAAAGTCGACCACATTGAAATATATTGTACCACCGCTTAACGGTAGCTAAGGAACACGGTTTGTCACCAAACACTCGATTGATTTCCTTAAAACCTTCTTTACGGCTTAAGCCACGCGTGAAATTGTAAAACACCACAGCTCGATAATGCTCTCTATTCAATTCCATGATTTCTTAGGGAAAGGATTACTTTAAATTTATGTATTTTAAAAACCTTCAAGTATATTTGACAACTTTCACTATAATTAATTTAATAAAAAAAAAAACTACGTTAAAATGTGAAGCAAAATTTCTTTCAAAATATCACAGCCTGCTAGATAGGCTCGGCGGAAAGAGAACAGCCCTCGTATTTCAATATTCATAGAAAGTATTTTCAAAATAAAATAACCTGTTCAAGGGTACGGCTATAATGTTTAAGCTAATTATTTTGTTTGGCTGCATGCTTACTTTTTATATTAGCTACTGTTTTGAGGAACCAACAATATGTTCCATCACTAATTTTCATAAATAAAATTAGAACACATTAATAAAATTCTTTTTAAATGTGGATGTTAAAATAACAGGCTGTTTATGTTTCTGTATCCTATACAGGAAATGAACATAAACACTTAGCTAGGATTTTGTCGGTTTCTTCAAATGTAGACTGTAAAGTTGCAACTACATGTATGGTGATTCCATATTGCCTTCTTAAATTATCGATACACCAAAGTTCGCGCTCATAAAAACTCGATGTAAAGTATGTGTGTAGTTGTATGTATAGAGACAGTACACTTTTCCATTCGGATAAAAAAATCGTTACACAAGTTACGAGATTTGGCAATTTAATTCCTGAACTACCACAATAAAAGCAACACAATTTAAAAATCCCAAAAGTATTTGACAATGTGTCAGAGAAATCGCCATTTACTTTAATGTACATATTGCAACGTTCTCAAAGTTTTGAAACAGTCGAGAAAGGCATCAGAAGAAACTGCTTCAAATGGTTCTATCTTCTACATCCTGAAATCCTTGCCATTTCAGAAGAATTTTCACTTTTGAAGAGACAGAAAACTCTACTGGTGCCAAGTAAAGATTGATCTCAAAAACGCCGTGTTTCATGAAAAATGACTCCACAATCAGAATAGGCAGGTGCATTGTCATGAAACAAGAACCAAGTATCGTTTACTATTTTTCCTCTAGGAACAAATTCTTATGGATCACCCCGTTTTTCGAAAAAGGTAATCACTACGGCTCCGATTATAGATTTACGCAAATAGATCTTTTTGAGTTTTGGTGATAATTTTCAATTCGCTGCATGCTCTGGTGTACAGATCTTCTTTCTGATATTTTCATGTAAACTTGTCAAATCGTTTCCGTGTTGATCATTATACTCCTCTGCCACCTTTTGCCACAATTTTACGAAGTCTTGCGACCGAATATTTGTATTTCGAGATATCAACGGATGCCCTACTCTAGCGTCATCTTCAATATCCTCACGTTTACCTGTTACACAATCCAAATACGCTAATACGACTTATGGTGTTATCACTGTACATAGTATTCAGTACTTTATAAGTTTATGTTGCTGTGAGCTTTCTCTACAATTTATAGTATAATTTAATATTTACTAGTTGCTCCGTGATGACTTACAGAAACACGATGAATGCGTCTTGCACAGAAACTAAAAGCAGTTCGATCCTCGCTTGAGCACCCTCTATTGAGAAAGTACTGAAATATTATGTATTGTTACTTTTGGTTTGTTTGACGTGACTCCAGTGCTGCAGCATCAATTCGGGAATAAAATTGCCGAACCTTGTATGCCTAGATTATTATAATCTAATTTCGCTCCGTGCGTGCATTATTAAAGCGAACTCCGTACAAAAAGCAAGCAAAGCTTATGCTCCGAACATGAGGTGATTATAATCGCCGAATATATGTTTCTATACGAAATCGACTAACATACAATAAATAAATACATAGAGAGCGGGTTTTATTGATTAAAGTATGTGTTTATACATCACATATAACTACTTATAATTTTTACAATATGCGGTTCTGCAAATACATTCAATTTTAAATGTTAATAATGTATATTTGTATCAAATATTGTTTTTGCATTTCTATTCTTTTAAAAATTTAATCATTATAATACGTGCTTGTTACATTTTTTATACAATATGAAATGACCCATACAAGGTAAATTTATTAGCTGAAATATTATTTTAACTATTCAAATTTTAGTAGCGCGACTTTTTAAAAGTGTAGGTACGTTTTGCTATACTACACGACCACGTAACAAGGCGTCGTCATAATACAGAATTAAGCTATTAACAGTAGATTGAACTTATTCAATTTAAAACTACTAAATACCCTAGATATTTTCAATTCTTTATCATGGGTTTATCCATTTTTAAAATTTTGTGTTTCAATTCAATCCATCACAAAGATTTTAATTGAATGTATTAAATTTTGTGTTAGGCATACAGATGAACTTATAAATAAACAGACTATTGATCTGCTAAAGCTTCTCAGTATGTTTTATATTTCGGAATTCTTAAATAACAACAGCCAACGCTTGTTATATTAACATGTTTATGTATTGTTTTAATTCAGTTTTCCTATAATCTTCTGTGTATTTAAAAAATCTCTAGGTTAGTTAAAATTTAATTGGAATAGCACGAAATCTCCTAGGAGTCTCCATGAGAAAAATACGCATTAATTCTATATATGTTAAATCAACTATTCAATATAAAGCGATTAGCAGGTTGCATTTCGTATTATATTGAAAACTATGATAACTCTCTCCGAAATTATGACCATGTTGAATTTGCTATAATTTACGTTATTGAAATTATTCTGAGTTTTCAAATGTTATGCTAAATTATTTATAGGGCGTAGGCGGTCATTAATATCCCCCATCTTACATTCAACTAAAAAATGCCGTAAACACCCACGACAAGGTATCCGTGTCTAGAAACTGAACCCTAAACTTTTTGGTTAGCAGCGACTCCACCCTAAAACTGCTTTTAAGGCTTGAATCATCCATTTTCCAAACATGCTTGCGTAGTATTATACTTTAGAATACAAACATTGAATACTACTTTTGCAAGTTAAGCGTAACTATCGTTGCTACTTTCTATTTTATTGCCTGTTAGTGTAAGAAAAGCTTAAATTGAAAGCTTATTTCTCATCCATAGAAAGTTATGTATTCGTTTGTTTTCAACTACGTTTAAGAAAGAAAGCTTAAAAATATAAATGTACAACACCATATCATTTTGTAAATTGATTTATATAGAGCGACATACTATGCCTTATTACTATAAGTTTCGTTTATTAGTCTATTCTTTAGAGTTTAGAGCCTATTTTGCGTTGCAGTTTCCAATTGCATGTCTGATTGTGGAAAACAAAAATTTCTAATTTTCCATGTTGATTATGCAGCGTATAAAGCTCTAGCAGATTCGCTGTTTCTAGGACAGGGTGTTTATTTCCATACAATCACATTCGGAAAAATGGTGCACACGTCTCTCTATTGCTGTATACAGCATCCACAGTATGAGAAAATTTAAGAGATTGTCCCATATGCCTTTTTGTGGTGAGTTAAGATATTTTAAAACTATTTTTGTTCAGGTATATTACATAAGGCAAATTCTACATTTACCAAGAAATGTAAAAGTAGATTTACTATTGTTGTTGTTTTTCGACTATTTTGGCATATTGTTACAGAAAACATGTAAACATGGCAAATCAAGTGCTTATAAGTAAGCTCTTTCGTATTTATACTTTTCTGCTATAATTTTCTAGTAAATAGCAATTTCTTGACATTTCAGCAAATGCTAATTGTAATATTATTTGTGTTTCGATTACAAACTTTTCTTTTCTCATTCATTCATACCACCGTTCCCCCTCTGGAAACCGCTTTCGCATTACTTGAGGGAAGTGCGGGCGTCCCTTACACATTAAACTTTCATACAAAATGCACCCTAAACTTAACTAAGCGAAATGCGGTCGCCCCAGTCGGAATTCGAAACCTCTACCTATCGGACCGAATTTCGCGTGACCCCGATTGGCAGTGCGTTTTCGCACTACTCCACCGAGGCCCCTCGATTACAAACTTGGATGATGTCCTGTGCTGGTTGCAACGTTTCTGCGACCTGGGTGCGGTTACATGATATTCGCCCACTTGCTCGATATCGTTTGATCGCCACCGTTTGCTCACCAGTCATTTGCTCGCCTGTCGTTTGCTCACCTGTTGTTAGCTCGCGGGTTTCTATGCTCGACAATTATCTGCTTTCCAAGCCGATTGCTCATGGGACAGATATTCTACAAGGAATTTATTTTTAAAATAAAATATTATCTGCATGCATTTAGTATATGCTGTTGGTAATTCCTGAAATCAATTTTGTACGGAATATTGCTAGACAAATTAGGATAACCTGTTGTTATATTTCAATTTATATGGGCTAACAGTAATCATATCGGTCTTAATTTCTAACAGTAAGACAGAGTTACGAAAAAAATCACTCGATTATCTGAATTTTTTAGTTCCAAAATAGTAAATTAGTTTTTCTTTAAGAAAAATCATTGATAACATACGTACAGATAAAGATTTTGTGTAAACGTTTTTGGGGTTTTGCTGTATAAACAGCATTATTTTTCTTCTAGTAGACCTTCTCCGTAACCACTCGTCTGAATTGCTCGCGATCTTCAACTAATCGGAATAATTGTGTAGCGGTCCTACCCGTCCATTTGCGAATGTCTCGAAGCCAGGATAATCTCTTTCTTCCTACTGGTCTCTTTCCCTGTATTCATCCTCTGATTATTTATATTTATCATTTCTTAAGATGTGTCCAAAGTATGCAGTTTTTCTCATTTTAATGATTTTACTAGGGATCTCGGTGGTCTAGCGCAGAAACGTGTTGCCACTCGAGGTCACACTGAATTGCGCGTGTTCCGGCGTGGTTTCGAATCCCCGCTGGGGCGACCGCATTTCAGTTAGTTAAGTTTAGGTTGCATGCTGCATGAATGGTTAGTGTGTAAGGGACGCCCGCACCCCCCTAAAGTAATGCGAAAGCGGTTCCGGGGGGGGAACGGTAGTATGAATGAATGGAAAAAAAAAAGATTTTACTAATCCGTTTTCCTTTCCTATTCTCCGCATTACTTCATTATTCATTGTTCTTGACATCCATAACTTTTTAGAATTCTCCTATAAGTCCACATCTCAAAAGAGTCGATTTTCGTTATAATAGCTTAACGTCCAGGATTCTATTTCATATAGCAAGTTTGACTAAATATAGCATTTTAGAAATTTTAATGTCAGTGGTAGTCGCAGGTGGTTATTACATAACATTGATTTGTATTTAAAGAATGCGTTTCTTGCTATTGCTATCCTGGTGGTTATCTCTATAGCTGCTTCTAGATCAGCGTTTATTAAGCATACTAGATATTTGAATCGTGTGACTTGTTCTATTGCTATTCCATCTATTAATAGCTGCCCTGCTTGTATAGGCTGTTAACTTATAACCACAAATTTTGTTTTATTCTTGTTCAATTTCAAACCCATTTCTTCACTAGTTTCATTAACTCTGCTCATGAGGGTTTGCAGATCTTCCAAATTCTCCGCAATTATAGCGGTGTCGGCAGCGTATCTAATATTATTTATTATTTCACCACTTACTCTGATTCCTGTACTCTCCCACAATGCCTTTTGAAACACACACTCTGAATATATATTAAATAAAATAGGCGACAAGACACAGCCTTTTCCTTATAATAGATAAATCTATTTTTTTTAATTAATAGTCTTCGCGTTCTGTATACTTGGACTATCTGAAAATAAAAGTAAAAAAGTTTTAATTATAAAGTAAACGTTTTGCTAAATTATTTTACAAATGAAGGTGCTTAACAAAAGAACTTGTCCTGCATTGTTGCAGTTATATCAAGTACTGCCAGAAAGTTGGCTGTCGAGCAAATGGCTGGGGAGCAAATGACAACCTAGATAAATTATGAGACAATTATGTTGTTGAACTTAGAATTATGTTTTTAATGAGCAAGATCTAGGTGGCGGTTTTCCAGATATCTCTTAACACTTACATTATATTGGTTCATTCACACACCGCAAAACCGAGAAGCTATTTGTCAATACTTCAATATAGATTCCATCGCATTCAGGTTTTATATGTACACATAGACAAGGCGATTGTATTTATGGCACTACTACGTTATACTGCAATACAAGAATCCCGACTTAAGATATTCAGCATCCACCTGGTCATTTCAGTGTGATGAAAATACATTGTTTTAGATTTCTTAATTAATAATCTACTGACGAAATGTTACCAATAATGTGAGGAACGTGCATTCATGTTCATATTTTGCTAACATTAGTGTAGTTTTAATAAATGCTGAACATTGCGTATGGAAAAAGGGAATTATATAAGAAATTTATTCGATTTGTAATTTTTATAGATTTCTAATGTTTTATTTTAATTCATTTAAATATAGCATCTTGACATGATAATATTAATTAATAAAAAAATGGTTAGTAATTAAAATTTCAAAAAATTATTTGAACATCCGCGTTTTCCGCAAAGAATTTCTGTATCGCATACGGATATTATATAGAACATATATTACGAAAAAGCTATCTATTATTTTAATTTCAGTTATATAAAAATGATAGTAGCACAAGTAATAATTTCCTTATACGACTTCCTTGGCCATATAATATGTGTAAAGAGGCATTTTGCTATTATACACTTTACATTAATTTTCTAGACAAATAGTGAACCTTGTCTGAACTGTTAAATGGCAGTATTATCTAGTTAGGTACTAAACAAATATGTTAACCAAAAAGCAATATTGTAATTCAATTCAATTTTGAATTAGTTCTTTCAGATATTTATTACAAAAAACAGTGTATATGCTAATATTCACATATTTCTATTTAGTTCTGTTTAGTTAGTAGTAGGAAGTTTCGGCGTTAAAAAGCGGTATTTTAATAAAATTAGTGATATTTTGGAATTAAGAAAACGTTGCATTATGTTCGTCGTTATAAAGTTTTCTGTCTGTACAATATAATGAAGGTTTAAGGTTCAGTATTAAACGCGGGGCTACCTATATATAAGATGGAATGTAATTTCGATGGCCGTTATACTATATTGAAGGCGACATCGTTGTCGACATCTGTGGTCTGGAAACAACAACTGCCTGTTAAGCGGTATTGCCGTCGATATAGATTTTTAAAATAAAATGAGTAATTTGACAGTTGATGAGCACTTTGCATAGGTAATTTATTAACGGGCCATACATTACTTACGTTTTATACGCATATTGAGTAGATGATTTTTTAAATCCGTAAACAATTTTTAATGCCTTTTTTGCCGTTAGACTCAGAGAACAACATAGATTTTCTAGGAACTTTTTGATGCTATGAACGTTTTTAAAAGAATACATATTGTTATTTGTAATTGTGTTTTAACTTTAATGAAATCCAGATGTGCTCTTACAAAATAAAAGTTTAACACTTACACGGATAATAATTTAAAAATGTCATGCGCCGGTGTTCCTTGATGTAATTCAAGTTCAAATACGAGGTGTGTTCAATTGAAACCCATATTTGTTTTACAAAAAAATTATACAAAAATTTAATTACAAATAACTCCCGTCACAGTTAAGGCACTTATCCCATTGTTTAGCTAACCGACTCAAAATCCGTCCTTTTAACGCATTTTTCAGCAGTCCAACAATATGGAAATCGTAAGGCGATAGAGATCCGAACTATAGGGTGGATGCTCTAAAACCCTCAGTTTCTTTCGTTGAAGATTTTTTTCTACCACATTAGCAGCATGAGGCCTGGCATTATCGTACAGCAAGATGACCCCACGCGTAAGTTTTCCTGGACGTTTCTGTCTGATTGATTGATGAAGCTTGTTCAAAATTTCATTGTACAGATTTGCGTTGACATTTACTCCAGGTTTCTTAAACTCTGTCAACAAGGGTCCTTCATGGTCGAATAAAAATGTTAACATCACCTTGCTTGAATGTTTCCACTGCATCGACGATAACTTACTGGATGCCTCGTAGTAATGGCACCAAGTTGCGTCACCAGCAACTATTGACAGAAAACAAGTCATCACTATTTTGCCTACAGTCTGTGAGGTGTTGCAGAGATAAGCCCATTCGTAAGCATTTTTGTTCATTAGACAAGAGACGAGGAATCCATTGCGAATAGACTTCACAGTAACCCAGATTACGAACAATACTATGGACAGATCCTACACTCGCACCAACAATTTCTGAAATTTCTCTAATTGACGATTTTCTGTAATAAGGCCTTCCACACATGTTATATTATTTTCTGTTAATGCAGTACACGTGCACCTGGTCGCGGCTCATCCATAATCCCCTCTTTTCCAGTCTTAAATTTTCGGCACCATACCTTTGCAGTTGGGTACACAATACATACATCCATTTCCATACACTGCTTCATTCGCGTATGAATTTGCAATGGCTGCACACCCTCAGCGTAGTAAGAATAAAATTCAAACTTCAGAAACTTATTAATATGTTGCTGTTGCGTCATTTGAATTATTGCATTTGTTTTCAAGGCTAAGTTAATCAAAGATGGATTTCAGTTAAACAAGCCTCGTATATTAGAATTCTACAAATATTTAAAAAAATACAGCAAAAAAAGCACACTTCATGAACGTAGACGAAAACTGTTTTCAAACCCAAACTGGTTGTTATGTTCAATTTTACCAATTCATAATACGTAATAGGGTGTATAGCGGAGCGCCGCTCAAACGGTATTCGTAGTCCAGCACAACCGCGCTGGTCAATAGTTGAATGGGTGGACCAATATGCAACCGGTCGTGCTTCGGAGGGTACGTAAAAGCGTCGGTCCCGGTTGTCATACAAACATCGTTGACAATCGTAAACCTTGTAGTGGCACTTCTCTTCTCTGTTCGACGGGTTAGGTTAGCCTCCTGCCCGGCATACGTGCAAAGAGGGCTCACAGAACCTACTCTGTTGTAGGTAATTAACAGGCCATTGGCCAATATACAGGAGAATAAGAAGAAGATAATACGTAATCAAAAATATAAGAATTAATAAGACACTTATGTAACAAAACTTTATATCTAGGAGAGAAATGTAATCGTATATTTAGCTTATTTTATGTGTAAAAAAGACGTTAATTTTTACTCAATCGGCGCTCCTATATAAGAGTTAAATTAATTAAATTAGGGAATCATTTAACTGTAGAAGTTGATTTAATTAGTATGATTTTTCGGTTGTTGTAAATAGATATATTGTAAACAATAAAAGTTACAAGTACAGAATATTTAGAGGAAGCGCTTTTACACGTTAGCTGTAAATGCTTTTCTTAATTTTCAAAATTACCTTTGACATGTGTATGATCAGATGGCCAACTCTACACATAACAAAAATATTACTCATGACTTAAGAAAACAGTTTTCTTTTAATATATTTTCCTTTGGTCCGTATTTGGAACATTATTTATATCTGAGTTGGTTTACGTGAAGGATATAATACGTTGACTTCAGTATATTGATTTACCTCTTACACCCCACTGATAAACTCATTAAACATGAAATACTAGCTAGTGCAATTAATTTAAGTGGTTTCACACCAGGCTGACCCATGTGCACCTCGTGTTAGGTAGAAACGGTTAACATCTCTAATTGAACTTAATATTTTCGAATTTACATAGAGATCTGCAGTATAAAATACTGTTGGTTGAAATCTAAATTTATTTTTAGTGACCTTCTGTGAACAAAAGCTATTAGTTTTACCCCAATAGTTCTGTTTCCCGTTTGAAGGGTTAATTACGTTAAACTTGAGCAAAAGTGAAAGCGTAAGAGCAGATAAACACCCATAAAACTCATGGTAATTTTCAAAACAATGTGTGTAATGTCCTGAAATTTAGGAAATACGAGTATAATTTAGTTTGGGGTTCAGATTTACTGGCAACCCTCGCTGAAACAGAATACACGAGACTAAAGTACTCGCCATCTCCGTATTTGTGAATCCACAACAGCCGCATTAAACTGGATGGAAACAAATTTAATGTTTGTAGGTGACAAAAGTGTAAAGGCCTTTGGGTGAAAATTATATCTGGGGTTTTGCGGAAATAATTCAATAATAATGGCGGAAATTGTGTTCGCCGTATTGAGTTATCAAAACCAACTCTTTTGTTACGAAAACAAGTTAGCTCTTGATTACGTGCCGCTTTAATTTACAAGAGTTGGACTGGCCTTCGGCTATATTCAATTATATGAGTTTCGATGAATGGACATTTCCATTTTACGGGCGGTTGTTCAAAAGTAATTGCTTTTTTTTACATTGCTGTAACACAATAAGTAACTCATTCATAAACTAACGTCGGCACGTTCGTACTACGAGGTATATCCAGTGTCGTTTTCGGTTTGTATACAATTTTATTGTGTACATAATAGTATACATAAATATATATATAAATATATATATATATATATATATACCGTTCGCTTCTTCTATGATCGGTAGCAGAGCAATAAGAACACTGGTCAAACGGTATTCGTAGTACAGAACTACACGTGCTGGTTAATACTTCAATAGGTGGATCAAAGTAGTAGCATGTACAACCAGTGATACTTCTGAGGGTACGTAAAGCCGTCGGTCCCGGTTGTCATACGAACATTAGTGCTGGGCGTATGTCGACAACTTTCGATATATTCGATTATGCATATATTTGAGATATCTCGAGATGTCAGAAATTCATTCGAATGATAAAAACTTCTCGAACTACGTTCGTTTAGTGGCGCGCGCGTCTCGAATGAAACAATTCAAAATATTCGGATATGCATGAATGCACCGAAATGCTAATAATTCATTCGAATGATACAAACTTCTCGAACTACATTCGTTGAGTGGCGCGCGCGTCTCGAATAAAACAATTCGAAATTTTCGAATATGCCTGCACGCACCGAAATGCTAATAATTCATTCGAATGATACAAACTTCTCGGATTACTCTCGTTTCGTTGTTCGGCTGTTAAATGAAATATCGCTTGTGTCGGTATATAATTTGAGTAGAACTCGAATAAACATGTAATGCGAGAAGATACTAAAAGATAAACTACAACGTAACATATTTCACTTGTTTTGTGTGCATGGGTCGCATGTGCAGCTGCGTTAGCAAAATATGTTTCTATAATTTAGAACCGGGCAGGCTTAAATTACAATTATTTATTTCTACTTTTTCATAATTAAATTCAATAATATTAACTTTTGAATTTTTTAGATTGGTTATTATTCAATTAAGTATATTATTGTCATAAACTAGATAAAATAATAAAATAATTTCAGCAGTTTATATCACTCTTTCAAAATATCAATTAAACCTAATTTTTTGATCTTGATCTGTTACCATCATTTGTAATTTAGAAATATAGATAAAATTTAATAATACGGCAAACCATAAAACGGCATTTACAATCAGGTTAATCGTGTAATGTCACGATATTTAAATAAATACCGAACAGAAACCAGTCGAAAACCGAAAGAACAATTCGAAACAAGAGCGGGAGTGCCAGAGTCATCATTCGAAAGGCAGGATGCGAGACATTTTTCGTATTGCCGAAATGTGCTCGAATTTTGGATTCGAATGAGTAATTCGAATGAATACCATTTGATGATTGAAATCATTCGCAACGAACATCATCGACAAGCGTAAACCATGTAGTACTGTCTCTTTCTTTGTTCTACGGGTTAGGTTACTTTCCTGTCCGGCATACCTGCAAAAAAGGCTCACAGAATCTGCTCATTGTACGTAATAAACAGGCCATTGATCTACACATAGAAGTTTTTCCATAACTAATTATATATTTTTCTTCATACTTGACTATTCTCAATATGTACGTCGAATAATTGGCATTTCGTATAATTAATCATTTATGTAGCTCTGTACCTAAAATGCCATACAAATTGTCGTTGTCACGTCAAGGTACAGTTAACATTAAAGTATTCGCATAGGGGCAAACTTGTGATCTTAGTAGTAAATTAGAAGATTTACAAGAAACATAAAAAACAGGATCGAAGCTAGGGTTGTCGGCATTTAGAAAAGTGGCATAATTAAAGTAACATTATTGTTAAATTTAAGAAGGAAGCATTCTACACTTGTGTCTTACCTGTCCAAGCATACGGAACGGAAACACGGATCTGTTCGGAACCTCAATAAAACACAGCGAGGAATAGAATGTTAGGTATGTTAAGTATAGTTAGAGATAGAAAAACAAACAAATGGATCGATCAACCCACAAAGGGGCATAGTAAACCACATTGCTAGATTACAGGAGAACGACTGGATGAAACGCTCGTTGGAGTGGAGATCTAGAACAGGTAGGGGGAGTATAGGAAAACCGTTAATGCGACGGAGGGATGACCTACTGAGGGTTGGTGAAATGGGAGGAATGAGGAAAGGTAAAGAAAAATATGAAGAGAGTGTGAGAAGGTCTATATCTAGTAGTAACTTAATATCTTGAGAACTGAGAAGAAGAAGAAGAATCCCGTCAAATTGTGACAAGCAAAAGCACAGCCACTACTATAAAATATAACTCAGTTGAATCTGAGAGTTGCTCCTACGTTTTGTATTATAACTTCTTCTAAAAAATGTAGACTAAGATGTTTTATAGAAATATGCTTTAGACGTCCACCTCTTATGCAATACATAAAGACAGGTAGTCCCACTACTCCTAAACATATTGACGATGTATCCTATATCCGTATTATTACAAAATATGGGAAGTATTGCGCTTGGACGTTTTTATAGTTCATACACTCTCTCCACATTGGCGAAAGTTAATTAGAATTTCGGAAACAGTTTTTTAACGATATGTATAATTCACTACCACTTTAATTATGAGCAGTTATTGTTGTTTTATGGTCAACACCAATGACTTCCTTCTTTAAAAAGGGGTTACATCTTGTGGTGTTTTCGTTTAACTCTTCCATTAATGTGTCTAATACTTGTTTCATGTCGCACAGCTCTTGAGCATTCATGTAGATTGTGAAATATTTTTTCGTGGTGATTTTGATGAAATCTTCAATTGGCGAGATTCCTATGTCCGTAGGTATTTATTCTGTGGTAATACCCTATACCTATAAGGTATGGGAAAGTAAAAAGTTAGGAATCCAAATCTGATCGCAAAACACGGGGCTCTTAAAATTCGAAGGGTTCAGCACTCTAACGTTTTAGTTCAAGGTTAACTGAAATTTCGAAGTATACAGGGTTAAACTGCAAGTATACATTTTTTGATTAATAATCTCGTTTGTGAAAACTTAATAACACTAACAAAATGTAACTGGCATACTTAAACATTGACAAATCAGTAACAGAATTTGAGGGGCTACTAATGTGGCTCAAAATAGGCCAATTAGACAACCATTCCACTTGCGGATTTTAATAACTAGTCGATAAACATATCCAAAAAAAATCTAAAAATAGTTCAAAAATACGGTAATACGGTTTAGGACATTTCTGGAATTAATTTAGTGAACTTTTTGCACTACAAACTACCATCCTTTAAGAACATGATGAACATATCCCCAATCTCCGTTACCAATTTACAGTATTGTATATTATATGTACTGTCTTTCAAATTGGCTGCAGTTCGTTTTGCAGCGTTCAGGTAGATAGTTCTAAGCTCTATGGTAGACAGGGAAACGAATACAGTGGTTAGTATAGGTAAACAGTAATTTTTAATTTACGATAGATGGGTCGGTTTATGATCTGCTTAAGGTTTTAGAAAATTCGGATTTTGATTTTTGTTGAAGGCATTCGGAAGCGTTCTATTTCACAAATTACATTAAAGGAAAACTTAAACCCGTTTTGAAAATACTGTAAATGAAGAAGAAAATAAATAAAATGAAGCATAACCTACAACTGGATATATACGTATGTACAGCTGCGGAAACATAAACCGGAACACTAACATTTCGCTACCGTAAATTGATTTATTTGAACTTTATAACAATGGCTATCAAGTAATCTTTAATAACAACGAAAGTAAATTATAGACAAATCAAAATTTATTAATATTTGGTCATACATCCATTCGCTTCTACTACTGCAGCTAAATGTCTCAGCATCGATGCAATTAGATTTCGAATAAAATCCACCTCGACATTAGTCCATGCTTCTTGAATGGCATCTATCAGTTGCCCCTGATTGCTTGGCCGAAAGTTTTCCCGGTAAATGTTTTTTACCATGTAACTCCAAACATTTTCCATCGGAATCATGCCGGGACTTTTGGATAGCCAAGGTAATACATTGACGTTATGGTTGTTGAACCACTGCCTAATAATACGAGATGTGTGGACAGGCGAATTATCTTGTTGAAAGATAAATTCAACGGGGTGCATCCCCTGAACTGATGGTAGCATGACATTTCTTTCTTCAAACCGGCAGTTTCGGGATAGATATACGCGAGTACGCCCGTTACTGAAAGAATGAAATACCTTGTCATCTGAGAAGATTACAGTTTTCCAGAAGTCTTCATCTCTGTTTAAATATTCTTGAGCATATTCAACTCGTAGCCGTTTATTTTCTTCTGATAAGAAGGATTTTCGGGCAGCAGAATAATTTGCAATTTCGCTGTTTTCCAACGGTTTCGGGTCGTTCGTACAATAGCTCGAAAATTAACATTTTCGCAAGCACTTGTACTGCAGTCTCAAATGGATTTTGCCTTAAAACATTTAGCAATGCATCATCTGGATCTTCGTCGTACACTTCTGTTGTCCTGTCCCATCTTTTCTTCTCACGCTGTGATCTTCTCCTTATTCGTTCTACCGTACTCTTACTAACATTAAATCGTTCTCCTATTTGTCTATACGACCACCCATCTTCTATTCCCTGTATAACTCTTTCTCTTACATTTTCATTAATATGACGATACATTTTATAAATGTTAATTGTAACTGATGACATTAGTAATGCATGACACATGACGTTTGACAACAATCAGAAAGGACATTTAACTATCCAAATAATACAAATAATAGAAAATCTCCATATAAACTTGTCCCGGTTTATGTTTCCGCAGCTGTACATACGAGCCGATACAAGTGATACCGACTCTAAAGCACTTCAAATCTGCTACTGGTTTTTCCACAAACAGTGGCTGCGGACGTCATTCAAGTCAGCAGTATTAATTTTGAAAATGTTAGTGACATCCTAATATTAAACCACTAGACATTTTTCAAAACTACCGGAAATCGATACAAGCATAAATGCAATATACCGCTATCTAAAAATCAATACAATTTCACTACTTCTAAACTTCATCCATGTAAATTTAATTTACGCATGCACAGTTTAATTTGCCGCTTCCATATTTACACAAAATAGCTTTAGATAAACTACTTTGTAGTTCAAACATAGTGCACAGCTTCGGTATTTAATTAATATAAATATTTAAACTCGCCGAAACTATGCATATGCAATAAAACTTTGTGATAACGCATTTAAAAAATAAATCATATTACAACAGTGTGCTTATTTTTAATATTTGTACGTACAACTCTTTAATTTTTAGGTTTTAGCAATGTTCTTGTTAATGTTATTACTTCATATTCGAAGAATTAAACTCGGAAAATTTATAGCTTAAGTGTTTATTTGATTCTAATTTCAATTTAAAACTAATTTATACCGTATTCCGTCCACATAACACTTTTTTGTTGCACAACACCGCGCTAACAGAGTCGATATCTGAATGATTCCACTACATAAAACAAATGTGTTTAAAAGATATCAAACCAATACAGATTTCTAACCGATGAAGACATTTGGATTATACACTGTACAGTTGTATTTCTGTAAAGCATTCTACTGCGAATTATCATTCCAGTGACGACTTTCGTTGAAGACACATCGTTTAAATCGGCTCCTATTCGAAATCAATCATTAGTTTCAAGTTGTTTATTGAAATGGCAAATATAATTAAGAGAACCGGTCGCTGTATGTCTAGAACAACACGGTCTTATAAAGAAAGTATCCTACATTTAGATAGTCTATTATGGAACAATATCATTTTATTTAATTTTAATAGATACATAAGCAGTTGCCACGAATCCAATCAGAAAAAAAAGCTCATAGATTTATAAAATTGCAAAACATATTTTTTGAAAACTATGCAGTCATTGCCGCAGGTCGAGTATGAGATCTTGGAATTTTTGGAAATGTCATAAACCGATATGCGTAACAAGCATAGGAAACATATTTGAAATAATTCTTTATTAGGTATTTCATTCAAACAGAAAATTTTATATACATAACAAAAACCAGAAAAGTTATTATTTTTTCTATAAGTCGGAAATATTATAGCAAATCAAAAAAAGGGACGATTTAGCTATTACAGTTTATCATTAACAGAATTCCCACGTATTCTTAGTCAATGTGCGATTTTTAATAACCACTTGTAAACCCCAATCTTTAACGTACCCTGTATTAGTGATAAATTTATGAACTCAGAATGATGTGGTGAACCTTTCCCCAGCTGTGTAATATGTTACACATTTATTTTCCGCTGGAATTGAAAATATACATCATTTGATTTACGAACAAGCCGCATTAGTGCTATTTTGCAAGAAATGTGAACAACAAATCTGTTAGGTTAGCATCGTTTATTGCAAAATTTATAAGAAGCTGTAAATTAGGTAATTCTAATTCTTTTGGTTGGTTTTATAAATCCGTTGAGTTTACTTGATTATTTTCGCTCCTTCGGAAAATTTTCGGTGCATCGGTATTTATCACAGAATGCAATAATGTACTAATGTTTTAATTGGCAGTCTGGTGTTACAAACTGATTCAGTAAAATGTGCTGATCTACAACATGACCTGGCAGCCAGTGTGCAGTGACCCTTATTCTCGCAAATCTAGGAGCATATTTGGGCATAAGATTAACCAGGGTTAACCACACAAAGCTTTTTTTAAAGTACCCAGTATTGAATAAAAAATAACCTGTTAAATACAAATGTAGAACCCTAATAAATATACTCTCAATCTATCATAACATTGGCAACCCTTTCTGGGCTACCGACTTTCAAAACGAAAGAGCACACTTTCCAAAACAAAGAGTTGTGTATAGTATTCAACACACCATCGTACATATGAAACACAACTTCTTTACGATGTAGGAATCTCGCCAATTGAAGATTTCATCAAAATCACCACGAAAAAATATTTCACAATCTACATGAATGCTCAAGAGCTGTGCGACATGAAACAAGTATTAGACACATTAATGGAAGAGTTAAACGAAAACACCACAAGATGTAACCCCTTTTTAAAGAAGGAAGTCATTGGTGTTGACCATAAAACAACAATAACTGCTCATAATTAAAGTGGTAGTGAATTATACATATCGTTAAAAAACTGTTTCCGAAATTCTAATTAACTTTCGCCAATGTGGAGAGAGTGTATGAACTATAAAAACGTCCAAGCGCAATACTTCCCATATTTTGTAATAATACGGATATAGGATACATCGTCAATATGTTTAGGAGTAGTGGGACTACCTGTCTTTATGTATTGCATAAGAGGTGGACGTCTAAAGCATATTTCTATAAAACATCTTAGTCTACATTTTTTAGAAGAAGTTATAATACAAAACGTAGGAGCAACTCTCAGATTCAACTGAGTTATATTTTATAGTAGTGGCTGTGCTTTTGCTTGTCACAATTTGACGGGATTCTTCTTCTTCTTCTCAGTTCTCAAGATATTTAGTTACTACTAGATATAGACCTTCTCACACTCTCTTCATATTTTTCTTTACCTTTCCTCATTCCTCCCATTTCACCAACCCTCAGTAGGTCATCCCTCCGTCGCATTAACGGTTTTCCTATACTCCCCCTACCTGTTCTAGATCTCCACTCCAACGAGCGTTTCATCCAGTCGTTCTCCTGTAATCTAGCAATGTGGTTTACTATGCCCCTTTGTGGGTTGATCGATCCATTTGTTTGTTTTTCTATCTCTAACTATACTTAACATACCTAACATTCTATTCCTCGCTGTGTTTTATTGAGGTTCCGAACAGATCCGTGTTTCCGTTCCGTATGCTTGGACAGGTAAGACACAAGTGTAGAATGCTTCCTTCTTAAATTTAACAATAATGTTACTTTAATTATGCCACTTTTCTAAATGCCGACAACCCTAGCTTCGATCCTGTTTTTTATGTTTCTTGTAAATCTTCTAATTTACTACTAAGATCACAAGTTTGCCCCTATGCGAATACTTTAATGTTAACTGTACCTTGACGTGACAACGACAATTTGTATGGCATTTTAGGTACAGAGCTACATAAATGATTAATTATACGAAATGCCAATTATTCGACGTACATATTGAGAATAGTCAAGTATGAAGAAAAATATATAATTAGTTATGGAAAAACTTCTATGTGTAGATCAATGGCCTGTTTATTACGTACAATGAGCAGATTCTGTGAATACAGTCAAAATCTGGAAACACTCCTCTCTCTCTTCTACACTACAGCACTTTAAAGAATCTTGCCTTACTTTACAACAGTTCTCCATTCCTCTCCGACTTGAGCTTTGAATATCCAGCGTTTTGATATTAACATCCTTAACTCTCGTTCAGTATTTTCTTCCCATCTCTTCATGGGATTTCCCCATCTTCGTCGTCTTTCAGGTTTACTTTCGTAAACTGCTCTCCTTCCTGGAATCGCTTTAACTCACCTAGCTATCCTATCTCCTGACTTTTTAATTGTTTCTGGGAGTTGCCCGTTCTCCTCTTTCATTTATTGGTTCCAACATTTTCTGTAAGATCTTCATTTTAAATACATAGAGTATGGTATTATCTTCAACTGTTAGTACTTAGGTCTCTTGTCCGCATGTTACTGTTAGCCTGATACATTCCTGGATGAAATTAAAGACGTGTTGAAGTGCTTGTAGCACCTGTTTCCTGCTGTCGCTTTCGCTTCAATGTCTCCTTTCTTATTATTTTCTTCTGTTATTCCAAATAATTAAATTATGTCATTCTTTCAAATTCTATTCGTTTTACTAGAGTTTTTCGAATTTAAATCGTTAAAACCTTGTACTATGCTTCATTGTCTAACTCCGAGATTGCCAATATTTGTTCATTTATAATTATCTAAAATTACTATTCTGTTGCATATGGAACTTCAGGGGTTGTTGTTAATAACCCTAATGCATTTTTCTAGGCAATGTCAAACAACATTATTGATCTCTTGCGTCTTTCTAAGTTGACAGGCTTGCGATGTAGCTGTCCCAATTACGTATGTATAGCTGATGTTGTTCATTGTCGTACTCATAGCATTTCGCTAATATTCTCTTTATCGCAAACGAATGGTCTGTTGGGGATCTTTCCATCATAAATTCTTCTAGTAATATCCAAATACTTCCTCTGTATGTGATTTGATGTTATTGGTTAGTATTGCAAACACTGCGATATGCACAAACTAGTAAAAAATGAATGTAATTATTTCAAAACAGTGTTGACCCATTTTATTAAATTATGAGCTAAACATCCTGCCACCCATTAAATTTTTTTACAATTAAATACAGTTAGATTATTTTATAACCTTACAGTACTTATTAATTGACTGTACTTAGCAGGTACCGCTTAGACTCTGTAAAGGGCAAATAACCCTCAGGTCTAAAATTTTGTAATGCAGGCCTGGCCGATAGTGCATGCTCATTAATAGCGTTTTAGAATTTGGAGCACGAAAATTATTTTTAAATTACAAACGATCCTTGTGTTTCAATGCGTGTGCACAATAAATTATTAAATCTGTTCCATATGTAGGACACGCTTCTGTCAGATACCCTTGCCGCTTATGGAGCGACACTTCGATCTCATCTGCGATGGGATTTGTACCCAAACAAGCTCTCAGCTCCAGAAGTATTACAGCTTTATTTGTGTCACTTTTTCAATTTTCGTACTTAAAATTCCAAGCTTGTACAAAATCCCCCAAGTCTTCCTCGGAGCCATTTTGATTTGAATATGTTGTTTCGAATCTTATTTCCCACAATTTCCACACTAACTAAGCACTTTTTCTCGTTTTCCGTTTCAAATTGGAACAAACAAGTGTACCGTTGACGATAGGACTTTTTACAACCCCACAGTAAAGCTTCTTTATTACGTTTTGTACGTGACTTTGGCTTGTTTATTAATCCATAAATAAAATTCATACATGACATATAGGTTGTGTGATAACATGACAGAAAGAGTAAAACTCCGTGATTTATGATGTTCATAATATAAGTTAACTGCGCCCAGCGATGCTTAAAATTGCTGGTATATCCTGCACCACAACAAATTGCTTTTAAAAATTAACGGAGCTTAGAGATTAACACAGTCTTTTCCTTATTGATTGATGTTTCCTTACAGCTAAATTTAAATATTGTTTTAAACACTCCTCGATATATATACCTTAATTGAACGAAAAACATTTTTGTCAAAATTGGTCCACGACGTCGCAACTCATTATAAATTTAGAAATGGCTGATTACTTGGATACGTGTAAAATTTAATAATAAAATGTTGATTTTGATATTGATACTATCATCATGAAAAAAAAATCCGATTTCCATTGCTATTTGTTAGCAACCGTAATCTGTAGTTATAACGCTCGTAGGTACTTATATTTTGCCGCTCCTTAATAAATCTTTTGTCTCACCTTTGTTATACCGACTAATCCGTCATATACAAGGCCAAATTTAGGAGGTAATATATAAGTCTACCAATTTAAGCATATGATTTTTATGATGTTGGCGACAACCAACCCCTATTTTAAACAACCATAACTCACAAGGTCGCATATGGCTGTCAAGTAGTCCTTAATAAAATAAATACTACATTATTAGTAATTTTACCGTATTTATATGATATTGTCAAAATCAATAAAAAGTAAACGACAAGTACTTGTAGTAACAGTACATGAAATGTTGGTCTTTATTTGGGTTATACGATTATACAGACCAATGACCAGAAATCGATTAGAAAAATAAAAGATTAATTAGTGAATCTATCTTCTTCTTAGGGTGCTTTGTCTCTTACGAGACGTAGCGATCTTCTCGCCTATGTCTGTGTTGCGCGTTTAGAGTGCCACAGACATAGAGGACCTACAGCTTAACGTGGGCTCCGAACCACGGGAAGTGTAAACACTTCTACTCCAGAGAAGATTTACTAGGCAGAATACCTCGCTGGTTTGCCATTGCCTTGCGAGGGAGAACGGCCGTTAAAAATCCGATGTTCCGGTACTGGGAATTGAACCCAGGACCATCAGCGTAGAAGTCTAACGCGCTAACCTCTAGCCTACGGCCGCCTCAGTGAATCTATAAACAATCGATTAATTGCATATTGAATTAATTGAATAATTGAATAGACGTATAATTGATAATTTAATAAGTTGTCAAATGTCTGTCTAACCGATACAGGGTACACCTATACAGAAAGCTTTATTGCCAAAAATATCTTGAACATTTCGTTGCCTATATGGTAAATGTCGTAAAAATACATAAGCGTTGGGATTCCCATTGAATGAAAAATATTCAGAATTTATTTAAATTTAATGAGCTGTCACATAAGAGATGGTCATAAACTACAGTAACGTATTCTTTCAAACATGATCACTCGAACCCTAATTATAAGATGAATTTGCTTGGGGCTGTTCAGTCAATTCTCTTATCAAGTGGTACACATTAGAGTAATTTTCTTTGCGTGTCTTTCATACGTGCTTGCAGCCGCACGTGCTTTGCACTCTTGTAATTTTCGTTTCAATATTCGATTTTCTGTGACAGATTAAAATAGATTTGCTATTATGGTTAACACTTAAAGAATTATATATATATATATATATATATATATATTGCTATGTACACCTCCCATAGCTGATTGTACTAGCAGATTTCAACTCAATGATCAATGAACTCTCACCTTACTGTTACACCTCGGCTTAAACTTCTCTTCTCAGGGTTTCGTGGCTACCTTTATGCTTCTATACCTCTAAATATACTCAAACACTTCAGTAAAACAGCCTGTACCATAACCTCGTTTAATTGAACAAATCTTACAACATATGAAATGTATTGTGCAAAATATGATTCGTTGTGTGTTAATTTAATATAATTTGCTTGCTCGAGTGTGATTTTCTAGGTGAAGCCTGATCACACCTCCACTTGATTCAAATATTAGAATTCGAATAATTTTTCATCCTTATTTATCCATAACTATAACAACCCTCCTTTTATAATACTTGCCCTATTGGAGCTCACCCTTTCGATCACATGAACATGTTCACGTTCGCCATGCGAACCTGATTATTCCAACGCTACCTCCAATAGAACAACCATTTAACAAATTTACTAGCACATGAATACCTAATGGGGAGATCCATAAGTAAAAATATGTACACACACTTACATGCAGTGCACTGACGGTACACCTACGACCTGCTCATAAAATTACCATAGCAATATATATATATATATATATATATATATATATATTTATATATTATTGATTAAATTTTGGAAAAAGTATACAACAATAATTTTCATAATACAAATAATTAACTATCAAATGTGTTCTTTCTCAACTAGTCCTCCGTCTATTCGAATACATTTTTTAGTTAATTATTTGTATTATGAAAATTATTGTTGTATACTTTTTCCAAAATTTAATCAATTACCAACAATTGTTTTCCCATAAGAATAAAATAATTATGCCGTTTTAAGTGCTATTTATTTTACTGAAATATTTTAATACATAACACTATTAAATTGACAATGTGTCAAGTTTTTACTTTCCATGGCACACTAAATATCAAATTAAAAAATAAACTTGTAATTATTTTGTGTATAGACCAAAATAATGAAAAAATTTAAAATGCGAATTTTGTCATGAAATTCGGTATATGGGGTTAGAATAATATTCTGAACAACTTTTTCTAATAATTTTGCGATATTCCTAACACGAAGCAAAATATCGAGAATTGACCCTGTTTGTGAGTTCGTAGAAGGCTGAGTTTAAAGTTCAAATTTCAGTTGAGTATCTTAGAAAATGAGACCCATCAACCTGCATGACCGTGAAAAAATTCAAATCTGTATTCCTTCAAATAGCGAAAATAAGGGGGTGTCTTCATCTTAAATGCGACACACAAAATTAATCCACTAATAAATGAAAGGGAAACAGTACATATAGAGAAGCGAAGCATAAATGAAACAGTCGGAGAATTACATTTTCAGGATACTGTAGCTACGAAAATATTAATATGATGTGTTATTTTGAGAAAATTATTTAATTCTATAGTAACAATTTCCCTTTAATTCACAGTGTTTCTAACGCAGCGAATTAGGTCACTGTATTCCACGCAAAAATCCATAGTTCCAAATTCTGGTGGGATAGTTTTTTTTTGTTGCTTACTTGATTGTCACTCAAATTCCACCATCATAATTGTAGTGTACGATTGTACAGGTCACACTGATTTTAGATAATTATATAATAAAATTGATGCCAATTTCATTATTATAATATAAATAAACATTAAAAGTTCAATTATGGGAAAACAAAAAGTTCCATGAAAAATTAATTATAATACATTCAACGTAATTGTGAATCTACCAAGTAAGTAATAAATAAAACGTGAGCAAGACAGGAAGATACGGATACGGATAGCGAATATTTCAGTAGTGATGCGTTTAATACGAAGCAATATTCTGACATATCGCGATATGGGAACTACAATTAGTTTTTGAACATGTATTTTGACAGAATGTTAGAGGATTAAAACCTAGGAATTGTACTTACGAAACTGTTGTCTTATAAACTCTTTGCAAAACCGGTAAGAAAATAAAGTTATTCCTATAGAGAGATTAGAATAAAAGGTTTTCCTTTCGTGAATAATGTTCTGTTAAACTAATCCAACAACAACTAATAACAATAATACAGTTGGAATTTTTTGCCAGAGTATCCGAAGGATAGAAAACCAGGACAAATATAATTCTCATGTATTTTGTACATCATTTATTACCTAGCAAATACTGTTATAATATGTTCTGAATGTACGTTCCAAAATTTAGTCAGTTTGTAGAGTACTAAAAATTATAGTACCCGTATTTTTTCAATTTACTTTAATCCAATTTATACGATAGCTGGAGCAGCCAGAGTGTCTTTTCATGTTCTTTATTTACCTTTCGGTAATTAATTCACACTGTATATTAACTTTCAAATTTTCGAATTTGCCTTCTTAAAGCTATGGCTTTAATATCAAAACCACTGGCCATGTTTCCGTAATGACAGATTGTTTTTCCAATAATATGTTTTGTAAACATTTAATTGCTTGTTTAATTGCGCAGTTTGCGCATATTCCACCCAGTTATATTTTTATATTAGGTTTTCCAGTAAAGTCCTTAAATAAGACTGTTCAAGGAAATTCGAGATTTAAGTGAAATATCACATTTTAGCTTTTTTCGCCCACCTTTCAGAATAAGTCGAGTGGGGTATGGTAATAGGAGTGATCAAACCTCTGGTAGAAAGTTTAGAAGTTTCTAAAATTAACTTTTAGTAGGTCGAATCTTTTTATGAGCGAAATATATGCATAAAAGTACATAAAATTTGCAATTCCATTTGAGACCTTACATTTTCTGCTTCGTTGCCAAAATGAATTAAAACCCGCATAAAAGCAGATGCGGCTAATAACTTTTTTAATTATCGCATTTTTGGAATACTGATCTTTTATTTTAATGACCGGAGCCTATAGAATATATTGAATAAATTAGCACCATCGTTTCCCCGCTTCCAGCCACAAATTGATCTGAAACACATAACCTTCTGTTAAGGGCATTTCTGGCAATGTGTCGGTTCTATTTAATTTAAGCAACCGAGAAAACTGAAATATTTACAGGCTTGTTATTAATCTCAGATAAGTTTTGAAAGTGTAAGCAAGAGTAAACATCGTCTGTTGGTTTTGCTATCAAGGCACGTTTTCTTTTAATTACGTAATAATATCTTCGACAAAAAACTAGTGCTGGGTGTTATTAAGTGATAAAGGAGAGCCTTTGCGCGCCTTTAGACCTTAATAAAATATGTTCTCGGAAAAAGCAGGAGCGTGCAGCTTTTAATAGATCCTCCACCTGTTGCCATGACTACTGGCATGTTGACTGACGACGCCCTCGACGCCGAGTTGCCACTGCGTCTCGGCGCCACTATAAACAGTTTACTACCTTTGTAAATAACAACCCTCTGGTGACGGAAAACCATGTCTTCACAGTTAACAAAAATTAATTTTTTGCATTTGCATTTTCGGTGGTATGTACGTTTTAGCAATTTTCTGTTTCAAATCACAAATTTGAATTTGTTGCTCAAAATGACTATAATGAAATGCGTTCTAAGAACCAAGATCCTGAATTTTTCTCAGACGGAGTAATCTCGTTTCACGTCAAGTAGGAATTTTATATTCTGCATTTCTAGCTGCATTTTTATGAAATTTGAAATTCATTCTGGTACAAATTCATGCGACTGGAAACGGAGCAAGAATATAGTAGAGATTATAAAGTAAAATTTATAATATTATAGAATACAATTAAAATTAAACCACTAAATAAAGAAGCTTTTCTCAATTATCCAGGCGATACTCCTGCTTCGTCCTACTTAGCTAAGTTGCTAATGAATCCTTTATTTTCTGCTTTAGAAGTTATTGTCAGACTATATTAAAAACCACGGTGCTAGCTTCCGTTTTGGATGGTTTAGTTAGCTGCTGCGAGGGTCGAGATCTAAAATTCATTAACAATTAAAATAATAGTTAAACAACTTTCAATAATTAACGATCCACAGTATTCTATATATTTACACAATTAAAATAATAGTTAAACAACTTTCAATTAACGATCCACAGTATTCTATATATTTACACAACACAAATATTAAAGAGTTTCAACAATCACTGCATTTTTAACCACAGAAACCACTATATTCGCGGAACCCGTAGGCTACGTGCTACGCTTTGTTTAACACGTTTTTTAAGAATCTAATAAATCAATTAAAAAAATATTAGATCCTTCCGTCCTAAAAAAAAATAAATAAAAGAATTGTAGTTTAAACCCAGAATTTTACATAGTCTAAAAATATAAATATATTCTATTAAAAGTAAGAAAGTTATTTCATGAAACCGGAAGTAGAAGATTATTCTGTTTGATGTTGCATCTGTACGTCTTACTAAGACCTCAACTGTCATTTTTGATATTCGTCGACAAAGAAAATTCAGTGGTACTTCGATATCATGACGGTCTTCGTTCAAGTGCAATTTTGAATAACTATCTACATGTACCTTTATTATTCCGAATTGTTATTTTCAAGTAAGCCATTACATCATATTTATGCTTTTATACTGTTCCCAATAAACATCATGTACGAGGCTTGTTCAACTGAAACCCATCTTTGATCAACTTAGCCTTGAAAACAAATGCAATAATTCAAATGACGTTTGTTAATGTTAGTAGTGTTTGTAAGTAACATATTAATACGTTTCTGGCGTTTGATCAGCGTGGATCCTACAACTTTTATGCACTGAGTGTGTGCAGCCATTGCAGATTCATGCGTGAATGCAAGCAGTGTGTGGAAATTCATGTATTGCGTACCCAACTGTGAAGGAATGGTGCCGAAAATTTAAGAATGGAAAAGAGAGGACTATGGATGAGCCGCGACCAGGTGCACGGTGTACTGCATTAACAGAAAACAATGTGGCAAGTGTGGAAGGCTTTATTAGAGAAAATCGTGGAATTTCAATTAGAGAAATTTCAGAAATGATTGGTGTGCGTAGAATCTGTCCATAGTATTGTTCGTAATCAGGGTTACAACCAAGTTTGTTCGCAATGGATTCCTCGTCTCTTGTCTAATAAACAATACTGCTGGAGAATGAGCTTATCTTTGCAACACCTTACATACTATAGGCCAAATGGTGATGGCTTTCCTCTGTCAATAGTTGCTAGAGACGAATCTTGGTGCCATTACTACGAACCATCCAGTAAGTTGTAATCGATGCATTCAAGTTCACTACCACCGAATAAGTTTAAAACACAACCTTCTACAGGCAAGGTGATGTTAACATCTTTTTTCGACCATGATGTACCCTTGTTGATAGAGTTTACGGAACCTGGAGTAAATTTCAATGCAAATCTATACAATGAAACTTTGATCAAGCTTTATCAAGCAATATGACGGTAACGTCCAGGAAAATTTACGCTTGGGGTCATTTTGCTGCACGACAATGCTAGGCCTGTTGTTGCTTATGTGGTAAAAAAAGATTTTCAACGAAAGAAATGGAGGGTTTTAGAGCATCTACCCTACAGCCCGGATCTATCGTCTTGCGATTTCCGTATTTTTGGACAACTGAAGAAGGTGTTAAAGGGTTGGCGTTTTGAGTCGGACGCAGAAAAACAGATAGCCGTGGAAGACTTCTTCAATCAGGAGCCACAAGAATTCTATGAGTAGGGTATACGTCGGTTAGTAAACCAATGGGATAGATGCCTTAACTGTGACGGTAACTATTTGTAATTACATTATTGAATAATTTTTTTATTCCACCTCGTACAATTTACTAGCATATGTTATTGGAATTATGTTTTCAAGAAAGGTTTATTTATTATAATCTGTGAATCTGCTAGGATTAGCAGTATAACTAATTTAGTGCCGTTTATTAGAAAATTAACCTACAGAAAACTGTAAGTAGGTGCTTGCAAATTATTTGATTGTGGAATACACTTCCGTAGATCGCGGGCGCTATTAATACCTAATGTTAGTTATGCCTGTAGCTTATATGGTTAAAACGAAATTTGGCAATGCTATCGGTAGCATATTAAACAACACTAGTTAACCTCGTGGGCTAAGTTTCATGCATTATTAAAAAGCTGAGCGAAGATATAAAATTTGCGCCTAGCATAACAATATTTCGTTTTTATAATAGAGTACTTTTCACTTTGTTGTTACATAGCTTCATTTTTCTCTAGGTTTTCTTTTATTTTGATGTAATGTATTCCTGTGAAGCATTAAGCAATGTCTTTGTGTCTGTGTCTTCTTCCGTCCCTCTGTTTCTTTCTCTTTCACAAACTCTCTTTATATTTTAACAGAACATCCCGTATATTGTTCCTCTTATTTTTTTCAGCCTTCTGCAGTCTATTTGCGGATAGAAGCTTTCCTAACATCATTTCCCCTCCATCTATTTTGCGCTGTGTTCTGCTATTAAAACCACTCGTTCGCTTCACATCATCCGCCCATAGTGTTTGAGGTCTTCCAGTTTGTCTTTCGTGCCCCCGTGGTGTCCAGTATAGGGTAATTTTTGTCCATCTATCCGGTAATCTTGCTACATGGCTTGCCTATTCCCATTTCTGCTATGCAATTGACTCTACTTTTGATGCAGTACGTAACCATGTGTTGCTTTTTCTGTCTTTTATGGCTACTTTCGTCATTTTGCGTTCCATATCCCTTTGTGTGACACTTGGTAATCGATTTATTGAAGACCAAGGTTTCTGTTTCATATAATAGCACAGGGAGTACAACTTCGGTAAACGTTTCTGCTTTTAATATTTGTGGGGATTGTTTATTTTCATCGTGTTATTTGGTTTGCCGTAGGGCGGTTGGCCCAGCCTTATACGTCTATTGAATTGTGCTTATAGATACTCGTTCCTCATTCTTTTAAGCTGTGTATCAATGATTAATCTGTGTATTGGCTAAAAAATCTAGTATGGCTTAATTTTCAATATTATTAAAATATTTGTGTATTGTTACGGTGTTGCGTTGCTTCGACTAATTTTTGAGATTGTATAAAGCGCATCGTAACGGATGTTTTTCAGGTAAAGACGGTTTATAGTTTTCGAATATGGTGTGGAGAATAGTATTTATATTTACAGTATAGATGGTGGAAAGCGCTTACTATGTTTAATATTTTTATAGGGCCAGTATTCGTATATACTATATAATTCTGGAGAAAGCGAAGTAGTGGTTTTATAGTCACAAGGTATCATAATTTGACAGAAATGATAGGTTAAAGTTAAGAGCATGTTAAATAGCTCCTTTTTTGTCTTTATTCTCAGTAAACACTTCTACAATTTCCCTTAAGTTAGCAGATTACAACCAAGGTATTTAATTTTAATTCCAACAAACTGAATCTGTGATGTTGTGTAACTATCTGCTACTATTTCTAATACAGCCTGTGTCTTCTTTTTCTGTAAAAATTTAATATGGTATCCTTTTTTTTTCTTTTAAGAATCGTGGAGTTGCCTAAGGCAACTCCAATATTCCCATCCCACCCAGCTTGCCCCGGCTCAGAACATTTCGTGCTATTCACAGATCTAACATGCCCCACCCTTGAAAAACCCCATGCCCCAGACACCACAAACACCCTGGGAAAGTGCAGTGCTCAGGATTCGAACCTGAGCGACTTTGGTAGAATAACTCCAAGCCAAGCGTTGCGGCCATTACTCTACCGCGGTCCCCTAATATGGTATCTAGTGAGCCTGCAGCGTAAACAACAACACGCAAATATTTTAGAGAATCAGAAAAAATTATAGCAGTGCGATAGAACATAGAATATGAGAGAATATGAATAAATCCTTGATAGCGTTCAGATCAAGTTGCGAGAAAGAGTTTTTTTCGAAGATGTGGCGCCATAAAAACTTTCACGACAGGAGCCTGCGCTTCTCAGGCTGCTTTGTTTACATGTTACTGAACATTGTACATCGAAATTGTGCATTCAATTTCTGTTAAATTATCCACGCTAGCTAGGTAAGCAGTTGTAGAATAATATTTTAATGTTGATTTAAAGTGGTAGTACATTAAGCTAGTCACATAATAATCAGAGAAACTATTCTATATTTCTGATTATATTACCTACGACATAGAAACGTATATTAGCAATAGAATGATCAATATTTTGACAATTGCATTTTATTAAAAAAAACACTCCTTATGCCAGCTTTACTCAGTGATATCTATCACACAATCGTTAGATTTTCCATTAAGTAAGCGGGAAAAGTACAGAATGAAATCTAAACATATACAGCAACAGATACCGACGAATATATTTGGAATACGAAACATTAGCATTCGATTTACGGTTGCAGCAAAACATACATCATTTTCTTACTTGCTACAAAAACAACATTGTTTCATATTTTATCTTTATATTCGTATCGTAGCAGCCGTTCTTATCTCTTACTACAGCAAAAGTAGAGTAGCTTTAAATTTAGTCGTTTATTGTAATGTTTATAAATCTTTGAAAGCTTTTTAGACAAACTAAAAGTGGGATTTTCTTGAAGCAGTTGTACTATCATAAAGAACTACAATCGCTTGTTAGCTGCGGAGAATTGTTCCACTATTGAGTAAGCTTTAAAGTTTATAAATGGATGAGAATTGCGATACATATTCTGTAAACACAATATATTGTACTTAATGCCTGCTTTTTGTAATGATGTAGTTGAACGTTTGCGAGTGCTGTAATTCTAAATATGAGTGAAACAGAAAGGTAAAAAACATAGACCTTTAAATGAATGAAATCTATTATCTTTGTTCTAAAAACATTTTAACTTACCTTTAAAGAAGGAGCTTTGAAATAATAGGAACCTACATATATTTTAAAACAAAATTACAATCACTGTATCAGAAAAATGTTCGAAGTGACTATTACTTCGAATGACCTACCGTTAAACTATCTAACAGCGCCCAATTTGATATAAAATCTAATTTCCTTAGGACTTAAAACGTTTCAAGCCTTACAAATTGTTGGATCTGTTGCTATAAATATTTATTTTAACTTATAAGAAAATCATAACGAGTGAGGACTGAAGATGCAGCGGGCCAACCGTCAAGCTAATCTATCCGGCGCTGTGAAAATGTCCCAATAAATTAGTTTCGTACTATTTGTTGATGATATAAAGTGGTCTATTTTCTTGAATTCAATTCCAAGCTAATAGAATTCCTTCAATAGTATTGTCACGATTAAGGACGACCCGAGTCAGATTAATGTTCTTTCTTTGTAATTGAAAAGAGCGATCTCCAGTCTATATATTTTCAATAAAAAATCAACTAGTAATCGCAAAAACTTCTAACCTTTTCAGGGTTAAAAACAGTCAGCGGCAGCTCTTTTTTGATCCAGCACATTTATTGTTTTGAAATATTGATAATTTGTCATTTTTTGTTAGGAAATGAATTCAGACGCCATCACCAAAATCTGCTTTAACGGTACTAACAGTCTACAATACAATAAGAAAAGTCTTTCTAGTGACAGTTCTAAACATACATACGAACAGCGTGTTAAATATGAGGAGGTTGAGTATTTTCCTGCTACAAAAATGTTTATACCAGAAGACCAAATTAATAACACTCCTGCAAGTTTGCCGCAAACCAGTGATAAATATTTTAGAGAGGTGTTTGACATACTGATAGTAGAGGCTTAACTATGGCCAATTAATAAAATACTAAAAAAATATTAAGTATATTACCACATTGATGAGGAGAAATACATATTACAAAAAGTACTGGTTATAATCGCTTCGTGTATTTTAGCAGAAAACTATAATATTAGGAAAATTATATAATTCTTGGCGTTGAGGCTGTGAACGTTGTGGTAGTTTGTAATAAGGTGATAAAATGTTGCTCAGTTAAGTTTATATACAAAGTGATTTTTTAAAAAGTCAATTGCAGTAGCCTATGGATTGTCCCGTCTATATTAAGCTTTAGAATCTGACAATATGAAAATTGTAACAGAAAGAAAGAAATCTTGACGAAAAACCTGTAATTTACTTACCTTAATAAATTACAAATCAGTTGCAACTAAATACTTGTTCATTTTCACATTTTGTTGGGCCAAAATGTTTAACTACCTGAACTGTCACACAGTTTGACATACAGGTAAATGTCATTCAAAGCTCATTACAGCTGACTGCAGGCGGAATAGCTTTTTTTCTAGGCTTGCTGCAATTGACTTTTTAAAAAATCACGTTGTATATACTAAACCTAGGAAGCGCAGTGGTTAGTGCTTTGGACTGTAGCGCTGAAGGACCTGGGTTAGATCCCAGGTCCAAGAACATCGGACTTTTACACGGCCGATTTTTCTCGGAAGGCAATGCCTAACCACAGAGGCACTTCTGTCAAGAACACCTTCTCTAGAGAAGAAGTATAAGACACTTCTTGCGGTTCGGAGCCCGTGTTAAACAGTAGGTCCCCTATGTTTGTACATTACTTTACACACACGCGACAAATATGAGAGCGAAGGTCACCGCTCTTGCTAGAGAGCCAAAAAACTCTAGAGAGTCATAATATATATTTTATCGTATTTTATCACTAGTTTTTAGCAATTTTTTATCATCACACCTAAGAAGCAAAGTGAAAAAGCTATCGATAAAATCAGAAGGCACCATGACAAAATTGCTAAAGATATAGCAAAGAAACGGTAAAATCAACTTACGTTTATGGTATACGTAGAACTAATTTTGTGAATTTTGTCGTTTTAACATAAACTACAATCTTTTAAAAATATAATGCACGCAACCCCTTTATCACACTTTATCTAATTTTCCTGAAATCAGAAGAATACCATGAATTTAAATAAAAACACTCATTGGCTTTTACATTGGCTGCAGTTCGCTTTACAGTATACATATGGATGGCCCGGAAAGGACTAAAATGGTTTGCCAATTTTCGGTTTAGGATCGCCTTAAGGAGAGAACTCAGCAAACATACTTTCTTGTCCTTAAGATGGCCTAAACATTTCATTTGCTAGATGTCCATATAGGAATTTATTAAGTAATTTTACAGTTCCGAATTTTTGTTTTGTCTATCAATTTGTAGTCTCTTCACATTTTAAATTTAAACGTAGCAGGATCACTTACTTCTGAGTAAAGTCGAGTTAAACTTGAAAGTTTCAAACATTCCCAGAAGACCGAAGGGAGATTAGAAGCAGAGTTGTATATGTTTTTGGCCTCATCACCCCAAAACTTCAAATTAGTAGATACAATCCTAAAAATTGTTTAACAAATATTTGATTGATAATTTCAATAGTGTCCAAAATGTGTCATTACATCTGCTTCCTTGGAGAATTTTATACGTTACAATGTATAGCTTAAACGGTAACTTAAACTTTAGGGTTTCTGCGTAAACGGAAATAAAATGTATATTAACAAGAAAAAAACATTAGCGTTATTTACTAGAATGTTCGGTAAAAAGCATTTGATTATTAGCATTACAATTCAAAGTAACATATTAGGTTTTACAAAACAGTGCTAGCAAAAAAACATGGCGAATATCGGTTATTGTATTGTTTAAAAAAAATATAAGTATTGTTAATAAAACTGTGTGTTTTTAAAATTTTATCAATACCGAATCAAATTGCTCCACTTTTTACCCACGGGTTTCCGAAAAAGGTTTACGAACCAATAAAAAGGCGATACTACTATTGCCTGGGCAAATTGTTTTGATGAGCTCAGTTTTCAAAAAAGTTTACGTAAACTTGTTTTATTTTTACAGTCTCTTAGAAGATAATATAACAACAACAGTTGTTACGATTGAATATTCAAATGGAATTGAATGTAAACTGTAATTAACTCCTTGTAGCTCGAATCTAGTTGACTGGTCATTGTAGACTGTCCGCAGATAGTAAGGATCGATAGACGTCTCAGGAGATTTCGGGATAAACACTAAAATTACCCTAGACAGAGTAATTTTGAGGTAGAATTTACCACTTCAAGCTGTTGAGTTCGTAATAAGTTGCCAAACGTGGAGCTTTATGCTTTAAGCTTTCCGGAAGTTCAGCAATGGAATAGAATAGGCTATCTCTGTCACTAACTTTTGCATTAATGTAGACAACACTGTCACATTCAACAGTTCGTTGAATATTTTTAGGTTAATTTAATAATTTTCCTTTATTTAGATGTTCTAATTGGCCAATAATTAAATAGAAGTTACCTAGTAATTGTCGACGAAGACAAAATAAATAACTTTCTAAAAAACGCTTATTTTACTGTTAGATTTACTTTATTTTTTGTTTAAGCAACGTAAAATTCAGTGACCGTGTACTTTATATCAAAAACTGGAAGATTACTAAAATTTATATTCATGAGATCAGCAAAATGTTGTTTATTGACCCCATATTGAGCTTTTATGTCTCGCAGCCTCTTATATGGTCACATACAAGATGAATTTTGCAAATGCTACTCAGAGACAGCTCTATTTTAAGAAATTTATGTGTTTGTAAAGTAGTCTAGGGGCCCATATGTAAAGAGGCAATCTAAAAATGCATCCTGTTTCTTTCCATTTTAGTGCTTTGCGATTTTTACTTTATTTTAGTGAATTCATTAAACTGTTTTGCCATTTGAGTGTAATAAATATACTAATCTATGATATCATGTGAGTACGTGTATTCCTCCTCTAATTATTTAATCGCTGTAGTACAGTGAACTCTAAAATTTAAGTAGCTTCTTTTTATCTATATCATCATATTAGCGGAGCTTTTGTTTAACGAATTTATGTTAAGTTTGAGAAATTTTGTCAAAATTTAGCGCAAAATTTTGTAGCTCGTGCTTTAAAGTCTACAGAATTTTGTTTAGAAACTACGTCAAATCCATGCGTAAGCGAGCACTTTTTAGTATTCATCAATGATCACAGAGGGCAAATACGTAGGTAAATGTTTTACCCCCTAAAATCTCTCAACCCATTCTACACAAACTTAATATAACTTATAAACAAAAAACATCTTCCCGAAAACGCAAAAATAATGCAGGCCACGAAAATATAAACAACATTCGAGGTTATGTAAACAAAAGTAAACAATGATTATTAAACCTTGATAGATTTCGCCCTTATCCTGTAACATGATGGTTTTGACAGTTTTCTCACAGATGTCAACGTAATTTGCACCTATTTGCGCATGCTCACCGACAGAATTTTGTACAAATTTCTGTTCCGTGTAGTACATGCTTTGCAGACTTTTGTACAAAATTATGTTTAAAATTTTGTACAAAATTTTGAACAAAACTGAGACGAGAGAAACTGACAATCTTGCTACACCATACTACAATTTTTGATTTATATACCCATATAAACTATTTGCTTAAATGGATCCTTAAGTGACTTGAGAACTAAAACTTAAAAGAAAATTATTACATCGACAAACCATTATATTTGTTTCCCTGCCCTGTTTGGGCCGTCTACCTAAACAGTAGTAGGCGAACTGCAGTAACTGTAAGCAATATACGATAAAATAAATTGGTAACAGAATCTTGGCAATGTTCCGTTTATAAGAAGATCAAATAAATATTGACATTGCATCGGGTTTATGTGCATTATATTCCTAAAGGATGGTAGTTTGCAATAAGGTGAAAAAATTTCACTAAATTATTTCTACATATGTCGTAAAAGTAGATTTATTCCATCGTTTTTTTGGCAATATCTATCATAAGTCCTTTAGTTGATAATTGTTTAACATTATTTTAATCTAGAATATATACTAGTTTTGAAAAAGAGGAAAGGTCGCCTATTAACGTAGATACAGTATCAGTAGAAAATGCTTATTTTGTGTCAATTTATCCTTTGTTTTTGTTATGCATTTTTACATGTTTCTACGATATGTATGTATATATATTGCTATGTACGTTCGGGCCAAAAAAGTTGCCCCACGTTGAAAGTGTCAAAAATTGCTGTGGTTTAAAAAGTCACGGAAAAAAAAAACTTATGCCGACCAGCTCAAACACAAAACTGTTAATCTCAGGGCTCTACACGCGGCCTCGTTTCGTATAAAAAAAAATTGAGATAAAACGTTCGACAAAAAACAACAACACACGCAAATTTTTACTAGCTTTACTGTTACCGAAATTAGTTCTTTTTTTTAACTGCACCAACCTTTTCACAGATGTTAGGCATGCAAAAACGCCCCTGGACTGTACTACACAAGTATACAGACTGCACACCTCCTCTCCAGGCTGGCTCCGCATTCCATGCTCTGCCGTCTCTTCCTAACATGCAATACTTTTACACTTACATTTAACGCCGATTAAAACTCAAATTTTATCTTATCGATGGTATATTCTGCCTTTTTGATTTTACAATTTTTATGACATTTTTATCAATAACCAAAAATAAACAAAAGTCCTCTCCGATTTAAAAAAAATTTCATACTCCTTAATCGCCCGGGAAAGATATTATTTTGTCATGGAAACACGTCTTGCCCTGACGGCGATACAAAGGTGAATCACAATTAGCATTTAAGCCCCCCCATTATTATATCACAACAATATATATATATTGTCATGATATTTTAGTTAGCTTTGTATTTTCCTTCGCTACGATATCTTTGTGTTAACTTTAGTTGGTTTGGTGCACAATGTTTAGCACATCGAAGTATGTGATCAAAGATGTTCATTCATTTTTAAAAAAACGTAGACGTAGATCGAATTAAATCGTTGAAGTGTTTCGATTGGCCAGACTTGAGGGTTGTCTGTGGGATGAGTAAATAATTTAGTGTGCAAAATAAAATGTAAAAAGCTGCGGACGTGAAAACTGTTCACAGGAATCTGAGCTTGATAAAAATTCAAAATTAAGTAATAATAGTGTTAAGTTTAGGATGGAATATGTTTAGGTTGATTGTAACTTTACTAAACTATTAAAAGTTGGAGTTTAATGAATCTGGTAATCTTTTATTTGGAATGCATACAGATGTAATGACAGCGAAGGTGTGGTACTATAATTTATGGGCGACCTAGTAACTGAGATAGACCCCTATGAGAGCTAGTCGGATGCAAGATTAAGTGATTACATGAAACTGAAGTTTAAGTTGAGTTTGAACTAAAAAACAGAAGCAAACGTCACTGTAGTTGTGAATTATTTTAGTAGAAAGGTTACGTTTGATGCAGTGTTTATATTAAATAGGTATATCAAAATGCGTAGAATAACATCAACGATTGTTATTGTAAAACATTAAATATCAATAACGGTAAACGGAAACGAAAATAAAAACAACAGTTACAACAAGTATTCGAAATGGCCACCTTGTACTTCTAAACAATAACCTAAACGGTGTTGAAAGGCACGCACAGCATTCGCAAGAAAGTCAGGATTCACGCTATTGCATTCGGTACGTATGCGATCTTTTAATTCATCAATACTTTGTATTGGAATATTTGTACACATTTTTAATTTCAGGCATCCCTTAGCAAAGAAATCATTGGGCGACAAATCTGCAGAACGCGGGGGCCACGATATGGGACCGAATCTTCCGACCCAACGTCCTGAAAACCCGTCGTTTAGAAAGTTTCCTGGAATGCGGCGGGTCTCCATCCATCTGAAATCAAGGGTCATCGATGTTTAAGTTTTCTATTGCCGGAATGATGTCTTTCTTTAATAGCTCTAAAAACCTGGCTATATTGAGATTACCATCAATAAAATAGAGACCGATAATACGTTAACTTTCCCAGTGTATTGACTGTGAGTTAAGTTTTGTAAATGGCGGTTAGTGCGGAACCCACATCTAAGGAATAAGATTAGCAGGATAATGGATAGTGGATAGATGAGGAATTATAATACACACCGAAAATTTTGTGAATTCACTTCTCCATTTATTGTGAAAGTTGCTTCATCGCTAAAAACTATCTTATTTAAAATGTATTTATGTTCATTTAGCAAATTAAAGAATTTTTCACAAAAGATTGTTCTTTTTTCTTTCTCTTTATTTTTTTCTATTGACACCGTCATGTTACAGGTTTTTGCTACTGTAACGAAAGTGTGAAAGCCAAAGAACCGGTTGTACGTTTTGTTGATGTTTTTTAATCCTTTGTCTCATAACCACAGTTTAATAAAGTAAAAGAAACATTATTTCCAATTCACAGACATGCTTTATTAATATTTATTGTGTCAGAGAGCCTACTTTTAAAATACTTGAAAAGAATATCCATTTATCATGCTTCTCATGTGATTATCATTTTAATATGATTACAACATTGATGTTAAAGGTAAATCTGTAGTGTCTATAGTCATAATTAAACTATAACTATGTTTTGTTATCCATACCTATAGAATGAAAATACATCCACAGATTATTGATTATAACTGGTAGACTGTGCTTTTTCAAAAAAACAAAGACATGAATAAATCAAAGTCCGAAATATGTATCTTTTCTTTGCTTAACCGATGTTGATGTTGTATCTCTTATCGTTACCGAAATTCCGATATTAAGCTAAGAATTTGAGACATGCTGTATACTTTAAACGGAATATGTACTGGTATTCCATTACACTGCATTTTGTTCCATTCGAGAGATGTAAGAAGGTCAAATAATGTTACATAGAAATTGTTATCAAATTAATCTAATGTTAAAGGTACTTCAAAAATAACGCTTAAAGTCATGAAGCAAGAGTTTCAAAGAAGTAAAATTCACACACATCATTCCGATATTTACAGGTTTACCATGGAAGGACTCATCAAGGTCACACACTGCATCATTTTTGAATTTGTTGGTTAAGGATGTAGTTAGTATCACGAAAATGTTGTATTAACACGGAAATACCGAAAAACTATATTAAAAAATTAGAAATTACTGAATTTATAGGGCGATAAAATGTAAGGATTGTCCCACCTTATAGTGCAAACTACTACAGCATAAAACTTTATCTAAAAAATATTTACTATTATTTTCTTGGTGGCTCTCTTGTAATATTATTATAGGTACTCAGAAATTTCTGGTCGTTTCCCGTGTTCAATAGTCGCGTTTTCAGATAAAGAATATTTTATATTCGACGGTTGTATAACGCCACAGTTTAATTCTTGAAAAATTGCGTGTAATAATACAATTTTAATTTATTTTCTGCTTATACGTTACCATCGCAAATCTGTTTCGCTATACGTTTCTAACAGACATCATCTGGTGCTGGGGAATATTTTACGTGGGATTTTAAACGCTGTTTGAATGCGGAGCAGTATCGACACCGGGCCCTTTATTCATATTTTCTCACACCTCCATAAAAAAAGTTAGATGAAGTTATATGAAGGAATGATCGTCATGGGATACATGCGAATCACTTTAACGTCTCAGCAGTAGGCTACTTCAAAACCCACTCCGCCGCTGCTATATCAAACGGGATCCCAAACCCCAGTTCGAGTTGTTATATTTTTATTACAACGGCAATCTCCAAAACCTTTCAGCAAACTTTAACAAACCACGGTTGGGGCCGTACTACAATAACTTTTCAACTCTCTAGCCGACCTCCATCCTTATAAGTTTCTAACCCGACTTCTTATTAATACTGTTATATATTTTTTCTTGTTGTTATAAGTTGAATTTTGTTACTGTTAACCCGTACAATAAAGTAAGATATTTTGTAACATTATTTGAAAGACCGGTAAAACCCAATTTCACGGAGAATTTAAAAGCATAATAAAGAAATATTGGCATGCGCGATAGGTTGTGATACAAGAAGTTGTTTGAAATTTCTACTACTACTACTACTACTGCACTGATATACTTACACATTTAATTATTTACCTCACTATAAAAATAAAATGTATGTATATAACTTAGTTTAATTTTGTGAATTCATAAACGCGTTTGAATAGAATTAAAACTAAAGAGAAATAGTAACACAGAAACATGCGTATGTGGCAGATTCATAAGATTATAAGCCAGTGTAGGCAGAGAAAAGCAAACAGCCGTCCATGAAAATATTATCTTTTAATTCACTTAAGATTGAAAAAATTTAAACTTCGTGAATGTAGCTTATTATTAAGGATACTATGAAAAGGGTTCTCGTTGCGCCTACAAGAACCTTATCATCATTATGTGAAAGGGTTTAATAAATAATTCATTCGGATTTTCGGAGTGTCGTAAGAGGCATGATTTATAGTTGTGTTTCTTGATAATCACAATAGAGAAAAGTAGAGGGCGAAACTAGCGGGAAGCCCTATCGTGTGTTTGATAAATATAAATGAATAGGCCTTGTTTTTTCGTAGGGCTAGATTTAAAGGGATTTCTCCTCATTTTAAGCTCTCCTTTGCAGCAATAAATTACACTTTCATAGAATAGTGTCGAATAGCCGCACGAAGGGGAAGCTTTTGAAACCAGAGCGAGCGGTCACAAATGCTTTGGATCAAAGAAAAATAAAAAGGGTTAGAATCGACACTGATCTTCCAAATCTCTCGGGGTAAGATTGACTTACCACGCGGATAAAGTTCGACTGCTTCTTTGGAGGTTTCTTCCGCATGTAATGAAAATATAAAATTCGCAATAAAGTGAAAGATATTGCCAAATAGCGAAACCGGTAAGCGTAACAGACATTAAACAGTTGTAGAGTTCGCACAAACTTTTAGTAATTTTATGGAGATTTAACCCAACAAACTTTAGAACAACTACGATGGGCTTAGACCTTAATTTTTTACACATAGATCTAGTAGAACAGCAACTGATTATCCTATTAGCCTAAGTGCTTTTAATGCTCTTTACAACATAAACATCCAACTAGATTCCCGCATTAATTAATTGTCGACATTGTTCAAACTACATTTCAAATTATCGGTTCTCGCTCTACTAACTTTTGAGTAAGTCTAGAAGATGCGGTTAGTGGTTCGCGGTTGCGGATTGACGGATTTACCTTTACCACATCAATAATTTGGGGTTCGAATCCTCTGTCTGCTTAAATCTGCTTTTGTCATTGTTAAATGTCTGGCTCTGGTAGAAATTGCTTATCCTGTTAAAATTATCCGTTGAATTTCATGTTGCCTAATTTCTGAAAATGGGTTAAACTAGAACGTGTTGATTATACGCAATTTACATTTTCCTAATATTAGAAAATGTTCTAAGAGGATATTCAGAGGATATTTCGTTTTCTTGATAAAAGTATAAATAAAAATAAAAGTTCTGCAGAATTTTGGCACCGAAAGCGTTGCTATCACACAGAGATTGAAGTAAAAACAGCCGCGCTGTTAGCTATATGTCATTGAGTTTTAACTTTTCGTGTCGTTTGTTAATCTAAAAACGCCACTGGTTGCGAATATCTACACAAAGTCGAAACAAAACTTGTCATTTATACGAACAACTTTCTAGAACAGATATCAAAGTTTTGTGATACGCGCGGATGAAGAAGAAACGCATTAGTTTAAAATCTATACAAAAGCAGTTGCCAACGATAATAAAATTGTTAAGCCGAAAACACATTATATTTTTGCATCAATTTAGAGCCAGCTGTTTTAATTCGAAGGATATTTCAAGGAATAGTTTTTATAGTTTCGGCCAAAGATGTAAGATGGGAGTCTGCTGGATTCTTCATAAAATATGTATGAAGTACGAACTCTCAAAAAATTAGTAGTAGGTTCCTCTGTCAAAATATACAAATGTTCCGCTCATTCGGTAATGCGAAAACCGAGCTAACACCGGGCAAAATCTAATTTTTGCAGAATATCTGACTAATCTTTTTGAATTGTTAAATCAGCCGCTACGGCTAATTTATGCAAAAAGAAACATACATTATTACTATTTTTTTGTATAGTTTATGTGTACGAAGCATAATAGTAATTCAATATTCTATACAACGAAATGTTTTTTCAACTAGACCAGTAATTCAATAATTATATGTTGTTTAGTTTAATTCCTAGTTGTAATTGTTTTGGAGTGAATATAATCTTCCTAACACAATAGATATATTGATGCATGAATTGAAGCTTGTATGTTTCGAACAATCCAATCCTAACTATTAGGTGAAATGCTTTTGTGGGAGACTAAACATAAAATTATAGTAGTATTTATATACAGCAAACGAGCATATATAAGTAATTTTTCTCTTTAATGTTTTTCGATCGTTGACAATACAGGGCGTTTTCAATATTTTCTTACATATCAATTATATCGAATATCAATTAGGATACAGAGGATAAATTTCTGTTTGGCATTTAGGTATATATTTTAGCAGAACCCCTCATCACCACAACATGCAGAACACCTAAATATGTATTTTGGCAACTACTTTGCCATCTTCAGTAGGAACCGATAACCTAAGTTTATCGGTTCGTACTGAATATGTATATACAGGGTGTCTCAGAAAGAATGGGTATACACAAATATTGGGTTAACGGCCAAAGGGCAAATAGAATAGAAACTATTCGATTTTTAATCAAGCTTTCGAAATAATTTATTTCTTCATCAGGATTCTGGAATTCCAAGAACCAATGTTAACAATTTATAAATGTTAGGTTAGGTCTTACTTACAAATCAAAGTTCTAACATTGGAATCACGCCATAGCGCGTACTCGAGGTCTAACATATTAACCATAAGTTAACAAATAATCACAGATGTGTCAGAATAAGTTAAGACAAACAAACAATTTAATACAATTTAAAACAATTTAAAACACGACTTAAGTCGCCATGTGCAGATCTTATCACAGGAAGTTAGTTCTAATACCAACTATTCACAACTAAATAACATGACAAGAAGGCGGGAAATTCAAAAACCGCCAAAAATTCACAAAATGAAGTGAAACCCAGACAAACGATAATTTTTTTATCAAATTAATCCAAATCAACAGCATTAAATGTATGATTAATATTATGTATACTATTAAAATTGAGTAAATACGAATAGATACTACTTAAGTTATCAATGTCAGTTCTAAAATTTATGCTAAGTGGGTTACAAACAATATGAGTCATTTCAAGGAAACGTCTGCTTCTGTATTTAGATTCATGATCAAGAATCTTTACTTGATTAAAGTTAAACAAGTGACCAGCCTCCTTGCTATGTATGGCCAGAGCACTCGTGTCTTTTTCCAACCTGCAGTCACTTCTGTGTTTTGCAATTCTGGATTAAAAATCGAATAGTTTCTATTCTATTTGCCCTTTGGCCGTTAACCCAATATTTGTGTATACCTAACAAGTATTTTGGTCAATACTTCCCCACTGGTTCAGAAAGAATGGGCCACCGTTTAGTCATAGATTCTTTAGGTAAAAATAAACCGATTAAACCTAATATACCTTAGGCAGAAGAAGTTATAGGGCCTTAAAGTTCATTTTTTTATTTCTTCTTTTTATTGTAATTTCCACAAATTTAAAGATATTTCTTTGAAATTTGGTATACCTACTTATAATTATGTACTACAGTGGCAGAATTATTTTCATTAACCAGACTTGACCGTAAGTGGCACTTAACCTACCACTGAAATTTTATATTAGCTCTAACTTTGTTATTAGTAGAATATTTTAAAATTTTATGTTATTTTCTGAAAGAGAATTAAAAATTACAAAAATAAGGCACTCTTAGTTCATATGCGTAAATGCAACCGTTTGCCTTAAAATGCTTGTCCCAAGTTTTGGGCTGTAGTTACGACATGCAATTATCAGGTAGCCATGATCACAAAAGCAATGGGTAGTACTTGTGACCTACAGTAAAGAACAATGCTAAGTCAATTAAATACTTTGGTGTTATAGAAATTGTATTTTTAATTTCTGTTTCATTTGCGAAAATGCCTCGACATAACGAACGTCGCTGCATTTTCGTAAACACAAAACAGACATTAAAAATACAATTTCTATAACACCAAAGTATTTAATTGACTTAGTATTGTTCTTTACTGTAGGTCACAAGCACTACCCATTGTTTTTGCGATCATGATTACCTGATAATTGCACGTCCTAACGGCAACCCAAAACTTGGGACAAGCATTTTAAGGCAAACGGTTGCCTCTACGCGTATGAACTAAGAGTACCATATTTTTGTATTTTTTAATTCTCTTTCAGAAAATAACATAATATTTTAAAATTTTCTACTAATAACAAAGTTAGAGCTAAAATAAAATGTCAGTGGTAGGTTATGTGCCTCTTGCGGTCAAGTCTGGTTAATGAAAATAATTCTGTGACTGTACCACAAAATGATAAGTAGGTGTACACCAAATTTCAGTGAAATATCTTTAGATTTGTGGAAATTACAATAAAAAGAAAAAATAAAGAATTGAACTTTAAGGCCCTATAACTTCTTAAGGAAGGACTTTCTGCCTAAGGTATATTAGGTTTAATCGGTTTATTTTAACCTAAAGAATCTATGACTAAACGCTGGCCCATTCTTTCTGAGACACCCTGTATAGGGTAGCTATAAGGGTATACGTATTTGATTAATAAATGTGTACGTTTCAACGTTTTTTAATAAAAACCAATATATACTTATTACACTACTATTATTCTTGTCGTTTTATTTGTTCTATAATGTCCAAAAATAATATAAATACAATACGTTTTCAGTTTAACTAGTAGCGTCAGTTTGTGTGACATTTAAATTTTGCGCCATTACAAAACTGCATTTGCGCATGCGCCAGCGTATCCGAAAGCCATGCTCATTACTGCTGCGAGACAGTTGTTCAGACAACAGATCGCCTGAAGTACCATCAGGACATCTAAACTCACCACAACACTACCACAAATGGAAAAGCACAGTTAAAACCAGTGGCGGCTCGTGAGTTAAGAAAGAGGGCGGGCACAAGATAAACTTACCTATTTTTTGTACATAAAATCCATTCTCCTATTTTACATGCTGGAAAAGACGTCTATGACTTTGTTGTCAAAATCCGGGATAGACTGGACGAACTTCTTTTCTATTGATAGGACGGCCAATGCGTTCAGTCGATCTTTTTGCACACAATTAACTTCCATCATTGAAAAAACGTCACTTTCGTCTTTGAATTCAAACGCGCGATTGCGCAAAAACAGCGCTCCAAAGTCCAAATTCAAACGTTGACTGCAAATCGGGGAACAATGTGCTCGGTGCCCCATTCGCCTGGTATATCGCCTATGGCGAAGATAACCGATAGGCAACCGAATCATCCTCTAAATAGGTACAAATCAGAGCGTTCCCCGGAACATAGTTTTTAGCGTGTTAGCCGCGCCTTTGGTGCGGAAGGAAAATTTGATACCATCGTTGAAATAATTAAATTAAAATAATGCACTGAATTACATGCGAATTCCTTTTTGTGTTTATCTTGGTGGTTGGGTGGGCACGTGCCCTTGTGCCCTTTAGTACAAGCCGCCACTGGTTAAAACTGACAAATTTGTCCAAGTAAACTTTACCACTCGACTTGTCAAATGCCCACAAACCAGAATTAATAACAGCCCCAATCCCGATTACGACTGAGGTAAAATACCTCGGGATGCATCTCGACCAAAACTCATATCAAAACTAAAAGCAAACAGTTAGATCTAAAACTTAAACAAATGACTTGGCTAATTGGAAGACGTTCACAGCTTTCCCCGACTGATATACAAAGTCATACTAAATCCCATATGGATCTATGGGATCCAGCTCTGGGGATGCGCCAAGGAGTTACACACTAAGATACTGCAGAGATTCCAATCCAAGACCCTCCGAATGTTACCCAACGCCCCTTGGTATATCACTAACGGAACCCTCCATAACGACCTGCGAGTCATCTATATAGTTAGCGAAATAACGAGACTTTTAGCTGCAACAACCTAACAATCTCATCGAACAACTCACCAACCAACCAACTGTTGCAAGACGACAAAGCGAAAATATAGTATTGCAACCCAATCATGAAAGATGTAAACCCCACCGGAAGATAAGTGGGGACTAATGCTCCTAAAGGTCCCGGGTTGCGCACATTCGTCGCCCGTTCACGTACGATCAGGTGAGTTAAGGCAGCGTGGTCCCCGGTCAGTACATGGATGGGTGACCCGAAGGTTGCGTTAACACGGCGCCTTTCTCCCACGAAGATTGATCACTATGGGAGAGTAGATCAACAACCCCTCTTATGGGGGAGGCCCTTGCCCAACAAATGGGATGATGCGGGCTAATTAAAAAAAAAAGAAAAACTCCTCTTATGATATACCACCATAACATTTACTTAATACTCAATGTATTGTTAAGAGTAGATCGTAAATATGCTGCTAAAAATTAAAAACATAAGCAGACAATATATTATGAGCGAGTAAACTTTTATTTTACTTTAGATACCTATTTTAAGTTTTTCCAATTTTTAAGCTTATTTTCTTCGGTTTTCTTGAAATTACTTGCTTATGTTGCCCATTTTGATGATCCCTACAAATTTACACAAACTTTTTTTTGTTTAATGTGATCTACACGTTGAACAACCGTAGATTAGGCAAAACACTGATTTCCTTATTATGTAGATACGTCTAATTCTATTTTAAAATGATCCCTTTTAACAATAAGTAAAACTTTTTTTTTCACACATTCATACTACCGTCCCCTCCCCCCGGAACCGCTTTCGCATTACTTCAGGGGGGTGCGGGCGTCCCTTACATACTAAACATTCATGCAACATGCACCCTAAACTTAACTAACCAAATGCGGTTGCCCCAGTCGGGATTCGATCGCCCCAACGGAGCAACTGCATTTAGTGTGACCTCCAGTGGCCAATGCGTTCTCGCACTCGACCACCGCGGTCCCTAAGTAAAACTAAACAAACCGTAACAATGTAAACACTGCTATTCGAACTCGTTTACTGCCACCACTTGCAACCACAGTACCACAGAGGGCAGTAAATGTTTTGAGCGCCAAATCTTCAATTGAATGGTGAAGAAAAAACAAAGATGTTTAATTTTGTCCGCAAAAATTCATACAAATTGTTTGAAAATGTTTTCAGATATCACCATATTCAGGGGTGTATGTAATCCGGAGCTCTTTCGAAAGCTGTTCCGGTAAAAGAATTAGAAACGGAATTCAGTTCTGGTTTAAAGCCAACAAAGAAAAATAATAGTTTATTTTCCGTAAACAATCTATCTACTAACTACATAAAAATGAAAACACTTTGAACAGAAATTTGTTTCTCACTGAAATATGTGCTCCTTATATGCCCGTCCGACAATGGATAGCGGACGGCGGGGGGTAGAAGCACGGGCAACACTTGTCCGTTGCACACATCAACGTGTACGTCATAAGCTTGTGTTTCAGTTTTTTAAGTGCTCCACCAATTGCGTTCCGACAAGACATTTTTTCTACTTTCACCCCTGACCATATTCAAAACGAGGCGAAGACACATAAACTACTGTAATTAGTAGATATTTTGTAATACAATAGATTGTCCAGCAGTGGAAAATATTTCAATTTCAATTTACTTATTGGTGTATTTGAAAACCGTCTTCCTGAGATACGTCCAAAATAAATTAAATAAATTGCGTATGGGAAATGATTGCGGGGAGACCCGAAGGTAGTTCCGCACCCTGCTGCTACGTTAACCCTGTTTGAGGTAGTTAGTGACGTGGCGCACTAACCCAGGGGAATGAGGGCTTAGGTATTCTCCGAGGCACCAAGGTGGCAGCGTATTGGCGTACGCCTCGATCACCCATCCAACTGGTAACCGCGCGGATCGTTACTCAACTTTGAATACTGTTTGAACAATACACATATTTGTCCGCCACGCTACTGCCCATATACAAGTTGTAAATTTTTTGTTACTAAAATGTTATTATTTTTTCTGCTTCCACTCTATGAGATGCATTTTTTATTGTATTTATAATGCCATCACCATGTTAAAATGCCGATAACGATACAATAGAAAAAGCTGTAGTTCTCACAGTGTTGTCAGACTACAGAACAAATCCCTTAAGCTAGGTATATTTTTATCAAAAAAAAAAGGGAAAACTAAATTAAATACTTAGAAAATGGTTGCCATTTCTAGTAAATATTATTTGTAACAAATAATTCTGCACAGCAGTTTTTGTTCGGAGCACAATGAATGAATTTTCAACCGTATCTTAAAATACAACTTTAATGTTACAGTGCCGTGCCCACTAACTCAGAGGGATCGACAATTCTGAGATACGTCCAGCAAGAGGGTTATAATACAGCATTGATTACATATTAGCCAACGTCAATATTACAATTTACTTTCGGCTTAGACCGCGTCGTCATTTGGGAACTACACCCAGCATTATAAGATAAGGACCGACCTGTAGCTTGTCTGTCTTTACAAGCATTTGCTCTAGAAGTTTGAGCCATATTTGTTCGTAGGCCCTACCTGCCTAAACAGGGCCGTGTGCTTATATTAATTCCCAAATGACGACGCGGTCTAAGCCGAAAGTAAATTGTAATATTGACAGTTCGAGAAACCGCGAAAGCCTCAAAGAATATATGTTAGCCAATGTTATGTAACCGTAGCTACCTTAATATGCAACCTTTCTACATAATGTTGTTCTAAGCAGTAGACACCGTAATCAAAACTATAATTGAAAAAAAATTATTGAAAAATGTTAAGAACTGATGGTAAAAAATATCAAAGATAGTGTAAAAATATGGTAATATCAATTTACGTTTATGATGTATGTGGAGCTAATTTATTGAAATTTTTCACCTTCGTCCAAACAAACACCCTTTAAACATACAATGCACACAACCCTAACGTCAAGATTTATCTAATTATAGTGCAATTAAAGTAATGCCATCGTAGACTAAAAGCATTGTCTTTTACATTGGTTGCGGTTCGCTTTCCAGTTAGAAGACCCTAAGCTTCGGGAGGGAGAGTTAAAGTAATACAATAGTTTGCCGATGTAAACGTTTAATTTTGAGCTCTCAAGTCGGTTTTGGATCCCCTGATATAAGGAAGTATAATTTTTTTTGTTTTAAACTTCTCTAAATATTTATACTTTCCTATACGTATCCATTTCCTCGCCTGGAAAAAATTGATTTTTTCCTAAAAATTCTATTTTACATTTTAATGGAAATGTGACAGTCACACATTGTATTCTGGTGGAAGGCATAATTCAATGTTTTTGTATATTTTTTGAGTCTACATGCTGAATAATTTTTTCAACAACTTGAACTGTTACGAAAACAGTTATTTTTGTTACAAGTACCTAAAATAATGTTTTTTCGGACGAATCGTTGTTGTTTCCGGACGAGGCGAAGCCGAGTCCGGAATAACAGATGAGTCCGAAAAAACGTTTTAGGTACGTGTTACAAACAACATTTTTTTGTTAAAGCTCCCAAAAACACATTCAAACCTCTTATTATTAAGAATGATTAATGTGATCGGAGTAAATATGTCTCGAAAATAGTGAGCTTCGGATTTTAATTACCATGCCACCATAGTAACCAGATTGTTTAATGTAAACACAAAAAATGCAGAATCCAGCAAATCCATTTCATTTTCATTTTGGGAAATAAGTGTTTAATAATAATGAATGATGTTATCATATTAAATTAACTTACAAACCTAATAATTTTTTCATATTGTTGTACCTATTAGATTAAATAAAGTTGTTTAATTGTTGTATTAAACTATTCTGCTTTA
>JABXWE010002880.1:0-31012 GCA_014611495.1 Limonius californicus | reverse complement strand
ATATTAAAACTAGAACTAAATTTACATAACTTTCGTTTTTATACAGCTTTGCACGGTATCTAATTATCTAATAAAAATGTAGATAGGTGCAGATATGCATGCAGCATTCAGTTCAAGTAGGGCACGTATACATTGTACATAATATACAAGCACAGAGTCAAAAGTGCAGAGCAGTTTGTTTCCGATAGTTCAAGACCATAGTCGTATACATTCTACTTCTGATTTAATCTATGCTAGTTATTGAAGTACTGTAAACTTAAAGTTAAAGCTACTATATATCATTGCATTTGTAATAAAAGCTTTAAATCCTAAACTATGAAGTACGAAAAGTTTCTTTGGTTTTCTAAAACTTCCGTAAACGCAGCTAATATTTAAAGGGGCCGTTACCGGGGAAAAAAGCTTCTATTACTTGAATCTAGAAATTATTTGTAAGTTCTGATATTAATTAATCTAAAACTTTTCCGCCAAAATAGATTTTTTTACGTTTTCGTGCTGTCATTAAAGGAACTACTGATTTTATGGAGAACGCCGTTAGATATTTGGGATACGGGGGTTAATATTATAAGATAAGCTTTAGTAAAAATCCGGAACCGGGATAAAAAATTGCGCATTTTTTTTGGTATAACTAATTTGTAATTTCGAAACTACAATATTGAAGGGCATCACATGGCTATGGAGAGCATACGGGTTTGTTTGGGATTAATTAATATTTTTAACTGCGGTAAAAGATAAATAGAAGCATATTTAGGCAACCAACATAGCAAAGACTGTAATGCTTCTCATGGTGTCTCTTCATTACTGATCTCCTTGTACGTTAGATAATTCACATACAAAAAATTTAAATTTTATTATATGTGAATATAAAATAATAATTATTGCAAACATCTTTGTATTTTTAACAAAACTATAAAATAAATTATCTTTCCTGAACGGGTCAATTATATAACTTCATAAAATAAGAAAGTTTGGCACTCTGATTTCATTCTTGAAGACATACAAATTTTTAAGAAAATGGAATTTTAGAACCAAGCAATTAAGCGACTGTGAAGTCGAGTTCGAATTTCTATGAAGCTGCACTGTGTATGGGGTTCTAAAGGTAAAATTTAACAGTTATCCTTCAGGAGTTGTTAAACAACTTCGGTATTGCTTTCTTACGGTTTTTTATTTTTGTTTCTTCCGCGGTGTTGTTTTCCATTTAAATTAATTTTAATGAAGACATTACAATTACAATATGTTATGTATTAGTGCGCATTTGATAAGTAGCTATACAAATTGATTCCCTTTTTCTGATTCAAATCGGATGGAATATTTACAGAATTTATTGCGGATTATGTTGGATATTGAACTTAGAGTTAAAATATTGATATTCACTTTATAAAGCTTTGTGGTAGGATGTAAACAGGCTGTGTAAATAGACGTCGACTGAATGTAGAGCATAAATAACTCTTTTTTGTAAATGTATATAAAAATTTGGCAACAAGGGTAGCAGCAGCGAAGGCAAATAGCCATGAATAAACAAGGTCGTCAATTATATGTCAAACTGTAATGTACTGCTCGATTTTTACGATATATGTTTGCAAAAATCTTCTAAATTTGTGATTATAACAACATGGATCAGTAATTTAGAAAAATCCTGCAATTGACAGGCCGATATTATACAGCAGGATCAAGAAAGCTTTCAACAAAAGTTTGTATCGAAAGGCCTGTATCATACGACACAGAATTGTGTACAACATTTTGTTAAAAATTTTGCACAAAATTCTGTTGTTCAAAACTATGTACCAAATTCTGTAGATTAATATTCTAAAACCTACAGAATTTTGTTCAAAGTCGGCGTCGCATCGATGCGCAAACGAGTAATTTTTAGTGTTTATCAACGATCACAGAGGACAGAGAAGTATACAGGGTGTTCCAAAACGTACCGGAAATGTTTCAGAGAGGAATTCCAGAACTTATTTAGAGTCGAAAAGTCCAAATAAACATATGTCCTAAACGTAACCGTTAACGAGTTTTTGTTTATTTCATAATTTATGCGGTTAAAATTTTTGTGCAACGCATTTTATGAAATAAATCCTTTTTAAATACATTTTTATCATTTTATTTAAAAGAAATGTTCAAAATTATCTCCATTGTTTTCGATACACAAAGCCGCACGTCGCAGAAGAGATCGCTGCGTTCTTAAAGTGGCTGCTCGGTTATTCCTAATAATATCGGCAGCCTGCAGAATTCTTCGACGTAATTCTTCTACCGTGTGCACTTCAGTTGCATAAACAATCTGTTTCATGTGACCCCAAAGATAAAAATTTAATGGAGTCAAGCCCGGCGAACGCGGTGGCTATAATACGGGTCCTCCTACTCTAATCTATCTTCCCGGAAAATGTGCGTTAAGTCAAGCTCTAACACAAAGACATTGATGTGCTGGTGCTCCATCGTGTGGATACTACATCGCACGTGTAATATTTAATGGCACATCTTCCAATAATAACAGTAAAGAGTTTTCTAGAAAAGATTCGTAATTCGCACCATTCAAACGTCGTGGCAGTTCAAATGGTCCAATCGGACGATCATTAAGAGTACCAGCTAAAATAAATAAATGGAAGAGCTAGGAATTTATGCATTAACCTAATATTACGAAATTTTGATATCATTCTACATTATCCACTGTTACATGATTACGTTTTACAGTTTTCTCACAGATGTCAACGTAATTTTCAGCTATTGGTGTTTGCTCACTAACAGATTTTTGTACAAAATTTTGTTCCGTGTAATACGTGTCGTGCATAATTTTGTACAAAATTTTGAACATTACGAACATCCCATTATTTGCTTAAAGTTGTCTCCGCGTAAAAATTAATATTTAAATTCCTTGACAACCCTTGATGGAGTTCTTTCAAGATGTTTAATAAATAAAACTGCAGAGTTTACTTTGAATATATCTAGTTATCACTACATTAGAATTTAAAATTCACATCTAAGAGCAATTATAATTTTCCTTTCAAATTAAGACTTGTGGTTAGAAGTACAACTAGAAAGATGGAACAACACATAATAAATAAAAATTTATAAATCTTGAATATCTTTTTTTGACGTTCACCCCACCGTTCGCACCCGGAACCGCTTTCGCATTACTTCTGGGAGTGCGGGCGTCCCTTACATACTAGTCTTTCATGAAACATGCACCCTAAACTTAACTAACTGAAATACGGTCGCGTCAGCCGGGATTTGACCAGGCGGCCGATTGAACCGCATTTTATTGTGACCTCGACTAACAGTTCTTGCTCGCACTACCCCATCGAGGTCCCTAATGTTGAATACATAAAATAAAGCTTTAACAACAAGTTGGCTCTCTGGTCTAACCTTTTGCTACTCACTTCTAACATAACTTTAAAATCTCTGTCAATTACGGTTTCCTATTGATTGTATGCTGCTTTCTAAAAAGGCTAAAGTTTACGTAATGTTAATTATTTAAATTGTATCCAGTCGTGTTACGGATTCCAATGTAGTGACGGCTTAAGATGTTTAAGCAGTTTGAAAGTATCGATCAGGGTTTACAAGCAGTTTAGTTAAATTTTTCAGAGACACATTAAAATACTTGTAGGAAGTTTGTTACCTCCGCAGATCTTCAATTATACATTAAAATATAAATATTTGTGTTGCAGATTAAAACTAACTGTAGCAACTAAACGATACTTTAGTAACCATTAAATGTTCGTCATAAATATTATAAACGACATGGCTTAAGTAAAGATATTCCTTTTGTTGTTAACAGCCAAGTATTATCGAAAATTTTGCTGATCATACTGTATAGGTTTATTTACAAATTAGAGTAATAATATCAAATTTATCAAGCGCCAAATTGTAGAAAACATTTCACAGCAAGCAGTATCGTGTATATCACGAAACGTTACGATTTGTATCACAAATGTTAAAAATATTACCATAATATTTCATGATATTGCACGATATGAAACTTCACGTGACGTAGCTTCTACAAATATAATTTTCCCAATTTTTCTTTTTCATATTTAAAGCACTGAAATTTTTACTATTAAAAGTACTTTTTAAAACCTCATTATAAAATTATCAATACAGAGCTGTTTGCAAAAAGTAATTCTTTAGAATTATGTAGCTCTTTATGTCTTTCTATTAATATCTTGTAAGACTCGTAATTTGCTTTTCGAAAATCGCAAACAGCAGAAACTATGACTTATTAAAGAACTTCTTAAGAATATTTGAGGAAATAACTTCTTTGTGTTTTTTATTATTTATTTCATCGTTCAGTAAGCTCTAGATATTAATTTTGAATTTTAATGAACATTTATGTTCTTTAGGATATTAAATGAGATGCTGGCATTACGACGACACAAGATATGATCTTGCTAAAAATTTCAGACTCAATTCATTTAAATAGACTTTATTAATTTAAGCTCCTAATAAAGACCTGTTTGTACCTATTTCAACTATTTTACTTGAGAATAATTAAAATACAGCTATATAAAATGTGCAACTCGAAAACAATGGGATACTTTCAGATCGATTTATGCAGAGTAATGAAAATATAAAATGTATTTATTGAAAATGGCTATCTGATCAAAAATGTCCCATTATTTTCTTCTGGCGGTAGCATGAAAATAAAAAAAAACTTACAGTGCCATTAAAATTGAACGGCCCAAAGAGAATTTTTTACAAATCATTGACATACAATTCCCAACACAAAAGCTATGAAAATGATGAATTACAATATTCATATACAAGTATATTCTTTGAGGCTTTCGCGGTTTCTCGAACTGTCAATATTACAATTTACTTTCGGCTTAAACCGCGTCGTTTGGGAAATACACCCAGCGTTATCAGGTAAGAACCGACCTGTAGCTTGTCTGCCTTTACAATCATTTGCTCTAAAAGTTTGAGTAATATTTGTTGGTAGTCCCTGCCTGCTGAACAGGGCCGTGTGCTTAGATTATTTAAACTTTGGGACGGACAAGGATTTGATCTTAATATATTTTGTTTGCCAGGAAAATAATACTTAATCGGTTTATGCCTGTTAGCTGTTTGTGAACCCATACAAACTAACGTTTCGCAAGACATTGTAGCTTGCATTTTTGGAGCGATTAAAACACTGAACTTAAATGCGGAAAGCGGAGGTATTTAAACCCCTTTGACCAAAGCATATTCCAGTGGATGATATAGTATCTGGCGTAGAAGGAGCAATTCACAAACTACCTACAGTAATTTCTGGAAGCATAAGGCAGGATGTATCTAGGACAATAAGAAGAGCGAAGCCGCCTCGCTCCAATATCAGGAAAAATAAGAAAGAAGCACTGAAATTACTAAGAGAGAACAAAGATGTCCTCATACTTGAAGCAGATAAAGGAAATGCTACTGTTGTGATAAAGCACTATTGTCCGATTCCACTTACAGAAAGTTTAATCGAAATCCGCTTTACTCTCTCATCTCAAAAGTTCCTGCTGCTAGTAACTGCTCTGATACTACTGCCACCACGGAAAAACAGCACATCGTACCGAAAAACTCTACCACCCCACCTATTTATGGTTTACCCAAAATACACCAGGTTGGAGTTCCACTCAAACCGATTGTGAGGGCTATAAATTCTCCTACACATACTTTAGCAAGATACTTAGCCACTAAGCTTCGCCCACTTGGTGGCTACACAGTATCGTACATAAGGGATTCCTGCGACTTTGTCAACAAGATCAAAAGTTTACGGCTGTGTGAAGGAGATATTTTAGTCAGTTTCGACGTTGTCTCCCTTTTCACAAAAGTACCGGTAGATGGTGTGTTAGAGATCCTGAGAGATAAACTACCTAGTGATCTAAATCAATTAGCCGAAATATGTTTGAAAAACACCTTTTTTAGTTGGAATGGCAAATTGTATGAACAGGTTGAAGGAGCGGGTATCACCTGTTATTGTAAACATATACAAGGAAGACTTTTAAACCAGAGCTTTGGCAACAACTGATCTTAAATCTAAATCCTGGTTTAGATATATAGACGATACGTTCGTCATTTGGTCTCACGGACGCCAAACAATAGAACAATTTCTAGTACACCTAAACTCAATCCATAATAATATCCAATTCACAATGGAAGTAGAGGAAAATGACAATATTCCATTCTTAGACATACATATTACACGTAAACCCGATGGTAGCTTGGGGCACGCAGTTTACAGAAAGAAAACACATACAGACAGGTATTTAAATACAAATTCGCATCATCATGCAACTCTGCTAAAAACTCTAACAACCAGAGCAGTCCGAATCTCAGACGCAGAACACCTACAACAAGAGAAAACTCATTTCTTGATGTCATTACAACACAACGGTTATACAGCCACAGAATTTCAGAGAGCAATTTCATGCGGAAAACCCAAGGCTAAGGAGAAACTGGCACCTCCGGAAGGCTTAGCTTTTCTACCTTAGAGTAAAGGTACTACTGATAAGATGGGGCATGTTCTTAGAAGGTACAGCATAAAGACAATCTTTAGAACTAATGAAACTTTGGGAAACGGTTTCAGATCCGCAAAGGATCATATATCAAATTTAAAATCAGCCGGGATCTACAACATCCCATGCTGTTGTGGCTCAAACTACATCGGACAAGCTTGTTGTTTCATTGAGTTAAGCCTGTGAGAGCACAAAAGTGATTGCAAACACAAATGCATCACAAAATCTGCGGTGGCTGAACATACTGGTTTAGCTGGGCGTAAGATGAACTTTGACAATGCTCGGGTACTCGCCAGAGTACTTCATTACTTCTCTCATATCATACGTGAAGCAACTTAAAATGTAAAACAACCTAACAACATAAACAGGGAGGATGGTTTTAGACTCAGTAAAGCTTGGACTCCAGTAGTTTATCCTCTAAGGGCTCCTAAGCATCATCGATCTCACAATCACCCTCCACCGGATCCGTCATAGCCCAACAGTGACAGCCAACCAAAACTCCGTCGTTCTGCCCCACTGGACCAAAGAGGTGTTTAAATACCTCCGTTTCCCGGATTTGAGTTCAGTGTTCTATTCACTCTGAAGACGCAAGCTGCAATCTCTTGCGAAACGTTAGTTTGTATGGGTTCACAAACAGCTAACAGGCATAAAGCATAAGCCGATTAAGTATTATTGTAATGGCAAACAAGCATTTGCTCTAAAAGTTTGAGCAATATTTGTTCGTAGGCCCTGCCTGCCTAAACAGGACCGTGTGCTCAGATTATTTAAACCTTGGGGCATACAAGGATTTGATCTTAATGTAATACATTACCTGATAATGCTGGGTGTATTTCCCAAATGATGACGTGATCTAAGCCGAAAGTCAATTGTAATATTGACACGACAATATTGATTTCAAACCTGTTTCATAGAATTTAAACAGCGTTATATGAATAAGGAACAACACTGGTTCTTATACAACATAAATAATAATGACATATTGGATACTTGGTTCAGGGATGAAGCCTGGTTTCACTTCAATGGGTATTTCTACAACTAAAACATGCGAATGAGAACCCACGACCATCGTGCGTGATGAAGAAACACATTCTAGTCGAGGTAGCCCTGTTATTGCAGAACCCGGTGGATCTAGAGAGATAAACCTCGAAAATAAATTCCTTTAAAAAGAAGCAGGTCTGGAGACTAAAGTGGCAGCCCTAGTACCAGAATACCTTAGCGAAAGGTCGGTAACCTACCATAAGGAAAAGCCGTAATCTCCATATATTAAATAGTCGGACTGATTATCATACAACGACCAAAACGCGAAAAAGGGACAAAGGATTACGGATATCGAAAATAATGAATGTAGCAGTTTGGAACCCAAGAGGACTGAGTAATAAAGAAAATTAGCGGTGATAATTCTAGCAATATGGAAACTATTCTAGTATTGCAGATTTGTGATGTTAGTTGGCTAGAAACCGTCTTACTATATGACACGTCTCCAGTATGATATGGTATGGTTTATTACTATTCATGTAGATGATATCACAATTGGTATAGTTCGGGAGCTTTTCAGATGCCCCATTTGTTCATGATCAATGGATAGTTCGCTATATCTGTTTATTTTCTCTGCGAATGTTTTTTTCAGGTTATGCTTTAGTAGGATAGCAAAATCGATAACCTGAACTATCTTATTTGTTTTAATTGTTTTTACCACACATTGCTAGAGCCGTATCAACGCCTGCTCGAATACTGGCACTTTGATTTGAATACATTTTGGTAAATATCTCCGTTATTTATCAACCGATTTTGAAAAACTTTTTTTTATTGTATTCAACATAAAGAAAGCTATTTGAAAGTTGAAGTTGTTAGCGTTTAGGGGTTGAAAATTACATCTCTAAATGATAATTTAAAAATAAAAATCGACGTGTCCAAGCAATTTTTTGAAATATTTTCTCAACGATTTTATAGAATTTATCCGTTACTTTCGGGAAGCACTGTATATATATATATATATATATATATATATATATATATATACACACAGTGTGTTCCACTTAAGACATTACCACCCTCGTAAACTCTGCATTTTTCAACCGATTTAAGTAAACTTTTTTTGTTGGATAGATCTCTGAAAAAGGCTTTAAACGCATATGACACTTGTTTTGACAACTAAACTCATGGCCAACTGTGATCTCTTTTTGGGGTTGAAATTTAGAGAAGTACTATTAGGGATTTTTTCAGAGCAAAAGTAACCACGAATTCTTATTCGGGACGACTTTTAACGCTCTTAAATACAGGGTGTCCCAGCTGTCACTTTTTTAAATTTTTTGATAACAGAAAAAATAACGCTAATTAAACACATTTTAGTGGATATTCTAATACATAATACCGAATGCTTCCCAAGCAACAACTAAATGTACAACAGGATAGACCAACAAAAACGTACGCCAAAATTAACAAAATCTTATATATATGATGACTTATTGTAGCCTCTGCGGACGTCCTTCCCATATTACATTTTATTTTGAATCTTTGTTTTGTGTTTAGTAACATATGGCAAAGTGTGCAAAACCATGCAAAACCATAGTGCACTTAAACAATAACCTTGAACGATCCCTCTTCTAATCCTCTAATTATTATTATTAGTATACATTTCAAAGATGCAATGTTGTCGCATACTAAAATAAATTAGAAAGGCTAAAAATTAATAATTAATATTATTAGAGCAAGATCAAAAAAATCCCATTCAAGTTCATAAAAAAATTTGTTCTCAAACGTGTAATAATTTTTAGTCCTGTATTTTAAAGGACATGACTTAGAACTTATAATTTTCTTATTACATTCAAAACGTATACATCAAATGAACCATTAAGTTGTGAACTGCTATGACCAAGAGCATATTGACTACACTGGGCCCAGGGCTGCTTAATTAAAATTTTTATTAAAGTGAAGATGGTATTGCAATTTGTTCTATAAACTTAGTGTAAATAAACTTCGGTATAACTTAGAACTACAGAACATTATGCCTTATATATACCTTATAGGTACTTAGCTTTATAATTTTTACATTTTACTTTCTGAACGGAGAAATAGACTGACAACAAGTAAAAGAAGAAACCTCCTGAATATATTACATTAACATAGTTACAGACGTATTTCCACCGGAGAGCCAACATTCTGGCCAAGTGACAATAACAAGATCCCGTACATACTAGATTTTATAGTCGTCATGGTATTTTAGATATACATATATATATATATATATATACACACATACATATATTTATATATATATATATATATATACATAAACATTGAATCGTGCCAAGATCTATCATCTGATCTGAAACCGCAATACCTAGAGGTTGCTTAACTAAAACAAATGGGAAGAAGTGTGACAATATTTTTAGAGAAAAGCACAACTCTTGGTATGAAGATAAAACAACCTGAAGGTCTAGATATAGCTGTTCAATATTTTACTATACTGCTGCAAGATACAGGATGGCAATCAACACCCGCAAGAGAGTTAGCTGCACCTGTAACTGTTAACATCCCGCAACATATACATAAACGTCAAGCAAGAAACCGATGTCAACGATCAAGGAATGAATTAGATAAAGCTCAATATAACAGGCTAAACCAACAACTACATAGATCCCTCGTAGAGTCACGCGATGCTAGTTTTTAATACTAATAATACAGAGAAGATCATTGATATGGAAGGCAACCAAACAAATTCACGACACAGGAACGAATTGGGAAAACAGATGGAAGTTGGGCTAGAACAAACGACGAAAAAGCGCATGCCTTTGCAGACCAACTACGAGAAAAATTGATTATATTAAAACCACCCAACGAAAAGGCATCATATCGACCTATCAGCCTGTTAACAACTATGTCAAAGCTGTTCGAAAACTTGCTTCTGAAGAAAATTAGAGTGGCAGTAGATCTAAATAATATCACACTAGCTCATCAATTTAGCTTTCGCGTGAGACATTCCACAATCCAACAAACACGTAGAATAAAATATGATAGGAGGGAAGTAAAATGTGCACCGCAGTATTCTTAGATATGTAGATTCCAGGCCTTCAATAAGGCGTGGCATGCCGGCCTGTTACATAAAATAAAAATCATTTTATCAGCTTCGGCTTATCTACTTCTATCAAATTAAACTCAACAACGTCACATCTGGATATCCCCTAATAAAATCCGGGGTGCCTCAAGGAAGCATGCTGGGTCCATTATTCTATTTGTTATACACTGTGGATATACCTACAACTCAAACTACAATTATATCCACGTTTGATGATAGCACTTCTCTGCTGTCATCAAATGACAACCCAATAACGGCATCGAATAACGTACAGAATCACTTAAATACTTTGCAAAATTTGCTAGCTAAATGGAGATAAAAGTAAATCAAGACAAATCCACTCAAGTCACATTCACTATAAAATGCAGCATCTGTCCTTGAGTCACAATAAATAACTCTCCCGTCTAAATTAAAGCGAAAGTCGAGTACTTGGGATTCCACCGTGACCAATAACTGAGTTGGAAAAGGCACATCAAGACAAAAAGGATATAATTAACTTAAAATTGAAGAAAATGTCATGGACGTAAATCCAAGCTCTCCGTAGAAAACTTATTTATAAAACTATTGTAAAACCAATGTGGACCTACGGCATCGAACTATGGGGCTGTACCAAACCTTCTAACACAAAAATATTGCAAAGTTTTCAATCGAAAACTCTGCGTATGCTAGTGGACGCACCATGGTACGTAAATAACCAAACCCTTCACCATGACTTGGGAATTCCATTTATCACTGACGAGATACAAAAACTAGCAACCCGATAACACAAGAAATAACCCAGTCATGAAAATTAGCTGTACCCGTCATCACAAGAAGAATAAACAGACCTGATCCCAGAAGATAACGAGGGCTGATGATCACTAGTGTATCAGCAGGAGTGTCACTAATGGGCGACTTTTCCATTAAGAGTAGATTGTAAATAAACGAGTATTAATAAAAAATTACTTTATTTCTAAATTTTGTCCAAAGCAAGTCTTCTTTTCTTTCATAATTCAGTCAAATTTGGTTTAAGTTAAAAAACTAACTCTATACTAATGCCTTTTGCCTAACATTCTCCATGCTTTAATTCATTACTGGTACAATTTTGTATCTTCTAAAAAAAAGGTGTCGCTAGCATTCCGTAGACGTTATGATAGGGTACTTCAACACGATTACTTGATTAGTCTAATGTTGCTTACATGTAACCAAAGTAAATGTTCGAATAGAAGAGCCGCAAAGCAATCTAAACAATGGAGCGCAATGTTTTAGCGTTATTTGTATATGGAGCTATAAAACAACCTGTAGCAGGTTTAAGAAAATACTAAAAGTGATTAGGTTCAGTAATATATTTAGTGTAAGTACCCGACCGTTTCATGCACGCAGATCATTTGAAACTTTAAGTACGTTGCTACGCCCCTACGGACCTATCTTTGCTATTTGTTAAGTTTCTACTTTCAGAATGTAGTTTGAACTAGATATTTCTTTAAGACATGTAACTTTGACTTGTAATAAATAATTAAAAAAGCATTAAAGTAAGAAATAACTCTGAAATAAACTATTTTTGTGGTCTACAAGTCGTGTAGAGTTTACCAGACGTGCCGGATTGTCTGAGAATGCCGAATGGTTAGACAGTGATCGACGTTGTTTTTGCTACCAGTTACGTATGGTTGTTTATTTTAAGCATGGTTAACTAACATGTAGCAATCCTAAACCTATGGGAACTGGCAATGCGACCCCGAGCCGTGTTTATGGTTTTAAAGTCAGCGTTCAGAGTACAACCCCCAGTCCCTTGGCGTTTTAAAATACAGTCTAAAAGAAGTCGCATAAACCTACACATGTCGAAATTGAAATAGTGTTCCTATAAAATAAATTTATATTATCGTTCAATTAAATAGTGGTTTTAATTAATTCTAAGAAGTCAGAAGAGGTATTTACACTGAGAACACCTTTGTAGTGAAGTAAAATTACGCTTTGTTAGATTTTTATTTATGTGTTGTGCGTGAACGTTAACTGTTAATTAATATCTCGATTTAGTTAATTTAAGCAACTCGTTTCTGTTGTACGACAATATTAATATATCAACCAAGATTCTCCGTAATGACAGGTACGAAGTACAAGATCTTCGGGAAGGATACAAGAAGTTCAAGATCGTGGCACTAGAACGAGACAGGCTCGCTTATAAGTTATAAGGGTAGAACAGGTCCGGCAGAACGAGGCACGCTTGTTTATAAGTTATAAAGCTGGAACATGTCCAGAAGAACAACAAAAGCTCGTTTACAAGTTATAAGATTGGAATAGGTCCACTAGAACGAGACAAGCTCGTTTATAAGTTATAAAACTGGAACAGGTCCAGTAGAACGAGAAAAGTTTGTTTATAAGTTATTAAGGCTAGAACAGGTCCAGTAGAACGAGACAAGTTCGTTTATAAGTTATAAAGCTGGAACAGGTCCAGTAGAATAAGAAAAGCTCGTTTATAAGTTATAAGATTGGAATAGGTCCCCTAGAACGAGACAAGCTCGTTTATAAGTTATTAAGGCTGAAACAGTTCCAATAGAACGAGACAAGCTCCATTATAAGTTATAAGGCTGGAATATGTCCAGTAGAACGATACAAGCTCGTTTATAAGTTATTAAGGCTGGAACAGGTTCAGTAGAACGAAACAAGTTCGTTTAGAAGTTATAAGGCTGAAACAGGTCCATTAGAACGAGACAAGCCCGTTTTAAGTTATCCAGGCTGGAACAGGTCCAGCAGAACAAAACGAGCTTGTTTATAAGTTGTTAAAGCTGGGACAAGCCTCGTATGATTGAGAAGAGCTCAATGGAAAGTTACTATGACAGGCACATCAACCCACTTAAAGACTCGACATACTCGTAGATATGCTGTATATAATTTCGGAAAGGCCAAATGATAAGTGTACGTATCTTACCTTCCCAAAAATTAGTATATGATAATGAAAAAGATTAAGCCAACAAACATAAGGAAGAATGTGCATGCAAATATAAATTTTGAGATGAAATATTTCGTTTGCTTTAAGATAACTAAAATTAATTTTATTTCTTGCGAGTTTTAAAGGCACAGCTGATGCAGGGATAGTTTTACATATTTTTTACGCTTCATTGGTGTCGAGCAGCCCCGCTTTTAAGGATTAAGCTAGCGTGGAAAGCATTTATTATTTTGAACTAAAATTACGGTTTGTTAGATTTTTATTTATGCGTTGTGCGCGAACGTTAATTGTTAATTCATATCTCAATTTAGTTAATTTAAGCAACTCGTTTTTGTTGTAGGACAATATTAAACATCTCATATTTCATTTTTCATCACTATATTTTTATTTTAACACCTAGTAATTACTTCGAGTACAAACTTTTATACTGCGTTTTAATGTTCCTGCACATCGGTCGATGATACAACACAAAACGAAACATGATGAGGCAATTACCAATATTAAATGCCTTATTTGTTCGCGCTCAGTGGGAACAGAATTATCAGGAATGTAATTTTAGCTTTCATTGAAGCCCTCCAAGAGCCCATTGATCAAATCTTTGCCCGCCAATCTACCAATGAAACTAACCTCCGAATGAATCCCTCCAAACGTTTTAGGAAAACTGTGCTTGTAAATACCTGATACTATTTAACATATTTTAATTAATATCCAACCGAGCCTATCTTATATTTCTCTTATTTCTGATGTCATAAAGCTGAAAAACTATTAAACGGCTGAAGGTTTTTCGCAATTTTGTTTATAATAAATTCCGACGCTCATGCGATCTGTTATGTATAATCTCCTCACACAAGAGTTGTACTCCAGTTTAAACTTGAAGGTTTACGGCGTATCTTGGAAAGTTAGTTTCAAATAATGTTCCAAACTCAAACACGAAACCGCAGTTTTGTCTTTATCGGCGAGGTACATTTTACGATATGTACATTGAGGATTATAATATGTTTGCATATTCTCTTGCAGGTTTAATATGCTTTTTGTAGTAAGAGCAATGTCTTTCTCTACTGCGTCAGAAATTTTTAAGAATACGGGGAATTAATAATTTTATTTTATGAAAATTACTTAAAACATGTTTATCTTATATTGAATGTAATGTAAATAGTAGAACGTATAAAGTGACCACTCAAGGGATTAGTTTTCATTTTAAGCAGACTGTCAAATAGTGAAAATAATGTTTTTGAAAATCAAAATAACTAGGATACCTTTTAGACAAGAATTCCCCCACTTTTACCACCACCAAGCATGTTTCTGTAATTGTTTATATGTCAGTAGTGGCATGACGCGTGCAAAGTTCCTAGAGGTAGTAACGTTGGATAATAAAGGTAAGGAAAAGCCCAGATAAAAAAGCAATAACATTTAATCGTGTACATCCTGTATTACATCTTCAAATGTTCCGTTTGGCCATTGTTTTTAATATGCTATACCTTGCGAAAGTAGGAAGTTGTTCTTGTTCTTAATTTTGCACATATATACGGAAAGTTATTAAGTTACTTTTATTATCTTGTAGATCCTGTTTTGTATCTTTATATGTTCAGCTTGGCCATTGCTTTTAGTATACTATATCGTGCGAAAGTAGCACGTTGTTCTCGTTCTTAAGTTTGCAGATATATGCGGAAAGTTATTAAGTTACTTTTATTATGTTGTACATCCTGTTTTGTATCTTCAAATGTTGAGTTTGCCCATTGCTTTTTGTATGTTATACCTTGCGAAAGTAGCAAGTTGTTCGTGTTCTTAATTTTGCAAATATATACGAAAAGTTATTAAGTTACTTTTATTATCTTGTAGATCCTGATTTGTATCTTTATATGTCCAGTTTGGCCATTGCTTTTAGTATGCTATATCGTGCGAAAGTAGCATGTTGTTCTCGTTCTTTAGTTTGCAGATATATGCGGAAAGTTATTAAGTTACTTTTATTATGTTGTACATCCTGTTTTGTATCTTCAAATGTTGAGTTTGCCCATTGCTTTTTGTATGTTATACCTTGCGAAAGTAGCAAGTTCTTGTTTTTAATTTTGCAAATACAGAAAGTTATTAACTTACTTTTATTATCTTGTACATCCTGTTTTGTATCTACATATGTCTAGTTTGCCATTGCTATTACTATGTTATACCTTGTGAAAGTAGCAAGTTGTTCTTGTCCTTAATTTTGCAAATATATGCGGAAAGTAATTAAGTTATTTTTTTTTATCTTGTACATTCTGTGATATATCTTCAAATGTCTAGTTTGGCCACTGATTTAAATAAGCTGTATCTTGCGAAAGTAGCAAGTTGTTCTTGTTCTTAATTTTGCAAATACATACAGAAAATTATTAAGTTACTTTTATTATCTTGTACATCCTATTTTGTATCTTCATATGTCCATTTTGCCATTGTTTTTAGTGTGCTATATCTTGCAAAAGTAGCAAGTTGTTGTAGTTCTTAATTTTGCAAATATATACGGAAACTTATTAAGTTACTTTTATTATCTTGTAGATCCTGTTTTGTATCTTTATATGTTCAGTTTGGCCATTGCTTTTAGTATGCTATATCGTGCGAAAGTAGCACGTTGTTCTCGTTCTTTAGTTTGCAGATATATGAGGAAAGTTATTAAGTTACTTTTATTATGTTGTACATCGTGTTTTGTATCTTCAAATGTTGAGTTTGCCCATTTCTTTTTGTATGTTATACCTTGCGAAAGTAGCAAGTTGTTCTTGATTTTAATTTTGCAAATATATACAGAAAGTTATTAACTTACTTTTATTATCTTGTACATCCTGTTTTGTATCTACATATGTCTAGTTTGCCATTGCTATTAGTATGTTATACCTTGTGAAAGTAGCAAGTTGTTCTTGTCCTTAATTTTGCAAATATATGCGGAGAGTAATTAAGTTTTTTTTTTATCTTGGTACATTCTGTGTTGTATCTTCAAATGTTCAGTTTGGCCACTGATTTAAATAAGCTGCATCAAATACAGACAGAAAATTATTAAGTTACTTTTATTATCTTGTACATCCTATTTTGTATCTTCATATGTCCAGTTTGCCATTGTTTTTAGTGTGCTATACCTTGCGAAAGTAGCAAGTTGTTCTAGTTCTTAATTTTGCAAATATATGCGGAAAGTAATTAAGTTATTTTTATTATTTTGTACATTCTGTATTGTATCTTCAAATGTCCAGTTTGGGCATTGCTTGTAGTATGCTACACCTTGTGAAAGTAGCAAGTTGTTCTTTTTCTTAATTTTGCAAATATATGCGGAAAGTTATTAAGTGTTATTGCTGGTTTTCTAGAATCATTGCTAATTGAAGAAATGGGTTTAACCTATTAGCAGCATAATACTAACTATTTTATAACTAATTTGGACTTTAGACGATTAAATTTGTGTTAAAATAGTAGCTGAAATAGTAACTTGTAATGCGGCTACCTACTTTACTTTTCTTATACGCAGAAATAATCTCTGTATAAAGGTGATCGCTTTATGAAAAATAACACATTTGATGGTAGCTAGGCGTCCATCTTAGCATTGCCGTAAAACTAGCTGAATGTATTTTGTCAAATGTGACTCTTTCTCCATGTTTTCTATTTCCGAAACCTATAAGTATGTACTTTGTTTACTGATGCTGATCCAACGTGTTACCAATATGACTCCCACAATAAGCAGCTTTTCCGCATAACTTTCATAAATCCTCTTTGGCTCGTACGACCTTTTAATGAACTCGTGAAACTGTAAACACAGAGCGGAACTTATTGCACCTACAAATCGCATGCACTTCTATGCAAACCTATAAATCTTGCTAAAAGTTATTGGCGCATATACAGCAAAAATAAATCACAAGCTGTACCGATCTCTCTTTATAGCTGTTCAAACAAAATATACATACTTCGAAACTCAAAAACTACCCTTCGCTCAGATTTTTACGTAAGGTGTCTGGTTATTGACAATGAAACACACACACAAGACCACAGTAATTACACAGTAGGAAATAAATGATCTATGCGTACGTATTTTGAAACTACTATTGTCAAAATAACTTTAGACTCCCTCAGTTTACATTTCAAGCACTTCACTTTCACTAACGTAACGAAATTGTAACCAAGTGCGGTTGATATGGAAGCGAAATGATCTTCTAGCACAAAATAAGTACCTGAAGTCAATGTACAATAAACAGCCGTTATGAGGCTTAATTTTGATTCCATAAACAGTCGGTCGATTTTAGCTGAGATGCGCAGTAGCAATCTATCAACCAAAAGTCTAACATCCGCTACCACTTCTGAATTTTTCCACAAAATTTACTGTTTCGTTAAATTCTCAATATACTTTTACATATTAAAATTGCCTCTTCTAGAGTAACAATATATTAAACCCCAATTTTTCCGAAATTTACAGAAGGCTTTATAGTCAAACTTCCAAAGTACATACTATGCAATTTGATAAGCTTTTCAAATTTGTATCAAAGAATAAAATTTCATAGAAATCTTCAGTTATTTCCGAGATGCTATTTTAGAAAATAGCGAAAATTGTGTACACGTTGCAGTTCTATTGCTTAATGGCTATTAACTAATCCTAGCAGTCGGTTTCGAGAAACATTAATTTTTAATTATGAAAACTTTTGCGAAAACGCTATTTTAGTTTTCTTTCATGCAAAAACTTTTTGTACAGTCGATAATTCTAATCGGTGGAAGCTATAAAATAAGCAAGTTTACATCACGAGATTGGCGATTGGCGGGTATGTAGAGTAGAACTTGGTAAGATGCAAAACCACCAGTACTGAAAAAATACATTAAGGCTGGAGATATATACGGTTGGGCAAAAGTAGAACAATGCAAATATCTCAACTACGGCAATCGTGATTTCCATAAAATTTTCTACATTGGCGGTTTAAAAGGACTCCTGGATTAACCGGAAATGATATCACTTCTTTTATTTTAAATGGAAAATCTTGTATATTTTAAGATATATGGATAGAACACTTTTTTGCGAGTCCAGTGATATAAAGTTTGATGCCTTTGTTTTTAACGATTCTAGCGATATTGAGCAACAACAGCTTATGAAAACAGAACAATATGAGAGGAGTAAACAGTTTTGTGAAGTTGTCAAATTTTGGTTGGTTTGTATTGTATTGAACATGTTACGAATGTAAAAATATAGAACCGAATGGAAGTTGATGGACAATATTAGCCAAAATTGAAAACAAGCAACTGATGTACGGTTATCTAACAATAGGAGCGAATAGATGGCCAAGAAGATTATGAGAGTGGACTGCACAGGAAAGACGAAAGAGAGAACGACCTAGGGATACATGGATGAAAGGAATACAAAATGCTGTGACAGATACACAACTCAACGATGGTCAGTGGGAAGACAGAGTAGAGCAGAGGATGCGAGAGACGAAGACATAATGCATTTATATATGTATATATATTTTGACATGTTTGTGAATCCCCCCTGTCCAATAGATGAACGAAGATGTGATTACATGATTTTTAATTTACTAAAAGAACTTTCATGGGAAGCTGTTGTTGCATATATATATATATATATATATATATATATACAGGGTGTTCAAAAAATACGTTCGAATATTTTACCCCCTTATAGATCTCATCAATACAAACAAAATCGAGATATGAAGTTTTTTAAGAAAATAAATATTGCTTGTTATTTCAATAAGTTCCCCACCCATTAAAACAAATAGCCGTGTAAATTAAACATTTTAACTACAAATAATTAAAGTAGATGTTCTACAAGTCCTCCTTCCATTTGTACACATCCTTCGCATCTCCGTAAAAATGAACGCCGCATTCTTTCTAACATTCCCGGGTTCATACGAACATATTTATAATATTTAACATATTTTCGATGTGTTATAATGTTGTGCTATATAGAAATTATAAAATCCGATTACTGGGGAGTTATTGAATAAGCGCGTTTGAAGTATTAACGGGATATTAACTTCAGACCTAAACACCTTTCGGCCTTTCCTATGTTTCTGATAACGTAAAGGTTAAAATCATTTTTACAGATAGTTCGACTAAATCATCTAAATCCTGCTCTTAGCATGCTAAATTGCAATCTCAAAATCAAATTTATTCACGAGAGTAATACATCGCCTAATGTGAAAGTAAAATTAAATTATTGCAAGCTATCTTGAATTTGTTTACTTTTCATCCGAGTGGCTGTTAAAAAGCTTTTATCTTTCCGTATTTATAATTGAACAGGGAAATGAATCAAAAATAATTAATTAATTTGAAATACTTTTTAAAATATTTAATAGCCCGCTAGAAAAATATTCAAAAATGAAGTAATGTATGTATAAATAACTTAAAATACAGCAAGGTTGATTTAGGATTTTTATGCTAACGGAAAGATATGACTTCTGACTAAATTTCGAGAGTTTCCATTTTAAAATAGTTAAAAGCTCTTAAAATAGTTTAAATTAGCAACCCTACATTTATATTTGCAAATACAAACCCTTTCCGAAATAAATAGCTGTGCAACATCAAAAGTCTCCAGTTATAAAGTGTTTTAAATACCAAACTAGTTTTAAAAGTCTTTTAAAATACCTGCCATTGGTCAACATTATCGACTCTAAAAAGGTGTTTTTTTGTAAGCTTAGCTATGAAACCAATGACGCAATCTTAACACTTAAGTCGAGAGGTGGAATATTTTTCGATCCACAAAATCTTGAATCCGTTCCTACGGGAAGGTATTTGTACCCCCCATTCAGTGAGCCAACTGGCATGGTGGCAGTCACTACCCTTCCGGCGAGTACTTGCGAGCTATTGGGGTTGCGTTAGTTTCTAGTATACCACTTCATAGATTCACTATTATACAATCAGATTTGCCAATAGAAGAAACCCTTGAGAAACTTTCAATTGCTTGCTCATGTTAGTAAACTAATTGACTCAGTCATAATTTTATGTTATATTACTCTATTTTATATTGTTTAAATAAAATAAACAACAATAAAAAGTAAAATTTTAGTAAAAATTTAGGGATAGAGTAAAATATACTACCTCCCGGATAGTGAGATAATTTTTCGACCCCCGACTTAAGGCATCGGTTGCATAGCGGAGCGCTGCGGACGCCGGTCAAACGGTATTCGTAGTCCAGCACAATCCGCGCGGTCAGTACTTAGATGGCTGGACCAATATAGTGGCATATGCAACCGGTCGTGCTTCGGAGGGTACGTAAAACCGTCGGTCCCGGTTGTCTTACAAACATCTTTGACAATCGTTAACCTTGTAGTGGAACTTCTCTTCTCTGTTTGACGGGTTAGGCTAGCCTCCTGCCCGGCATACGTGCAAAGAGGGCTCATAGAACCTACTGCATTGTTGGTAATAACAGGCCATTGGCCTATACACAGAAGAAGAAGAAAGAAGAAAGAAGACTTAAGGCTGCATTAATAATAATAATAATAATATAAGCACGAGTAAACACAAAAAATAAGTGGCGAAACCGACCGTCGCAACGGGACGATAAGGTTTTTTATACGAAACGTTAAGCCGGCCGCACGAGAAAGAGTACTTTGAAGACACTACTGGAGATACACGAAAAGTCCTAGAAGGCCGCATGCGGCCCGCGGGTTGTCTACCCCTACTGTACATAGTAGCATGTGCAATTTTTGCAGTGTCAAGCACAAGTTGGTATTCATTGTGGTAACGTTTTTGGCACAAGGCAATTTGTAGTTTTGAGGTAGTTGTCTGAATCTATAGGGAGTGCTTTATGCGAAACTCAACTGTTGCAAATTAAAAATACTACGAGATTTTGAAAATTTAGTGTTTCAAATTGATGTATTAGCATATATATATATATATATATATATATATATATATATATATATACATACACACACAAAAGCTACAGGTTGTCAAATGAGAAGTTTCACTTGAGATCTTCAGAACAGGAAGCAAGACAGTATTCGGAGCAAAGGAGATGAACTTACTCTCGGTTCTCCACTTCGTCGAAGTACATTCATGTTCGTAAACGAACGGGCTCGCACAAAGCTTATTTTAGTTTGGATATCTTTTGTTGCAGCAAGCGGTTTTTTATGTTCTATGTTTCTTTTTACTGCACGAATATTAACACCAGTCGGCCTCGTTACTCGCTCTTGAACTTTTTTCATATCTATGATTGGTTGTCGCCCTGCATCGAATGCTTCAAATTCTTCATGCACGAATTTTAAAACGTTCGTCATAATTTCCTTACTTTGGCCACTCATCCGCTTATTTCTAATTTTCGAGTGAAACTCCATACTCACAACACAAGTGTAAACAGGTAAATTAATAAAACTTTACAACAAAACAAACATGTGTTTATTATCATAAATCCTATAAACTACCACAAACTACTAATTTTATGACTAGAGGATGACAGCTTGGACCCATTTGCTAACATAAGTAACGCGTACTTTTTCTCAGAGTGTACCCTATTTATAGTGCTCAACGTTTAGTAAGTAAATGAGCTCCGTTGCAGATAACAGAAATATGCCACTGCGCAACTGCACTCAAGTGAAACTTCTCATTTGACAACCTGTACTTAACAGTTCTTAATAAAATGGTAGATGCCTAAATGCGACAAGGGATTGAATAATAGGATGACTGTGATTGTGAGTAAGCATTACAACTTCAAAGTATATCTACATTTTTGAACATACGTCCATGAAAATCCAAAAAACAATTTTAGAAGCAACTGAGAAGAGATCACCAAGCATTATAAAATCATTTCTTGATAATGAAAATATATAATTTTAGTGCAGCTTTAATTCAATTTAATTACTTTATAAAAATTACTACTTTAACATTTTGCAAAATTAAACTAAATTTAGAACACAAGAGCCTCTTTCGCTTTCACTTTAACTGTTCCACTTCTGACTTGCATTGGAATGTGTACTCATTCGTATACTCTAATTTATTAAGTTATTAAATTCGAGTTGAAGATTTACTGTTATGCAATAGTATTACTTCTAATAGTTTGCTAAAATTGTTGCACCCTTGGTATATGAATTTTGAGAAGTATATTTAAGCGACAAGAACTGTAGCAAAGTTTAGACGAGACGCTTCGATAATTTTTTCAGCTAATTCCTTATTGTTACTAAAACAACACCATGTTGCTATTAATGTCGGCTTTTATGAAACTTTCGGCAGACGCCACTACTGATTAAACGTTTATGGTTCATTTATTATATTATTACATTTATTAAAAGTTTCAAAGCGAGGAAAATTAGACATTTCAAAGACCCGAAGGTACGTTTCGTACATTTCCATGAAACGTTACGATGAACAGAATTTTGTACATTTTCGTCTGTCTTGTTTCTCTTTCTCGTACTAAATATTTCAAATAAAAATATCTGTATTTGTATACAGGGGTTAACTTGTATCTTGTAACAGGTAGGTAGGCTACACACATAACAGTTGTTTATATTCCATAGGTGGCTTAGTAAACTTTACAGTGCATTGCAACTAAGCGAAATGCGGTCGCTTCAGTCGGGATTCGAAACCTCAACCGATCGGACCGAATTTGGCGTGACCTCGAGTAGCAGTGCGTATCCGCACTATTCCACCGAGGCCCCTACGTTGGATGTACTAAGAAACTACAATGAAACTATTTATAATAAATAAGATGCAGTTTTGCAATAGGTTACATTTACAACAGTTATCTTATAATTTAAAGCCACGATAGAAAAACATAGGAAACTAACAAGAAAAATAAATTAAATAAAAACAGAAAAAAAAACACTTAATAATTATTAATTAATAAATGTTCAAACTGCCGTTCACCTTGCTGTTCACATAAATCAATCCGCCGCAGAAGGGAATTTCTAACACAAATCAGCATGTGTGGGGTGATTGACCTACATGATTCAATAATTCTTTCACGTTATTCTTCCTGAGTTTCTACGGGCGTTTCATAGACGTCGTTTTTAACTTTACCCCACAAAAAGATATCTAACGGAGTCCAGTCCAGACCATGTGGAGGCCAAGGATAAATTGCACCTCTTGCAATTAATCTGATATGGAAAGTTTCATCTTGGTAGCTTCTTACAATTCTATACAAATGGGCAGGTGCTCCGTCATTTTGAAACCATATACGCTGTCTAACATAAAGCGGATTGTCTTCTAAAGGTTGAGGAAAACCATTTTCCAAAAATATAAATACATTTCCTCATTCAAACTGCCCTCAAAGAAGTGGGGACCAACGATACCACACCACACATTTACAGTAAATTTTTTTGAAAGTGTGCTTGCAGAATCCGAAGTGGATTATCTTGTGAATAGAAATAGCTACTGTGTCTATTTACACACCCATTGTTACTAAACCTTGCTTCGTCATAAAAAAATATTTCTTAAAGCAGTGAATTAATGGCAATTTAGTTTCTCAAAAATTGGAAGAAATTAACTCGACGATGAAACCGGTTTATTTTTGAAATGTTAAATACTGAACTTTGGCTAAAGTTTACAGTTCTTGCAACTGCTCGTTGCCTTATATGGGGATTACCAATTACTTGTTCGATGACTGCCGCTTCAGCTTATACAGCTGTGACATGTCGTCGTGTCACCTTTGACTTGGAAAACTATCCATATCGCCGCAAATTACTTTTCAAAAGCCTAAAGGCATTATGTGAGGAATAGATCCGCCCGGGTATCTTTGTGCATATCATCGTACCGCTAAGTCCACCGCCCCTCTGCATTCTCCCAAAATCAACATCATTTCCGTTTTCTCGCTATTAGAATACATTGAAACTGATTGTTATTACTACAAGAATCTATTCAAATCAACAACTTTGTACAGAAGTTTATTAAGTTTTTACAAAACAGTAGTTGACATTTGCCCATCTAAAGAAGTCTTAATGTAAAAAAATATTTTTTATAGCAAATCATAAAAAGTTAACTATGCATTTCATGCACATGTAAGAGGTGCAGTTTATCTACTTGTTACAAGATAAAATGATCAAACTGTATATCGCGAATAAAGAATATACATAAAATACAGTTTTATATATGTAGAGCTGTGCAGAACATAATAATTTAATGTTATGAAGTGATTTTGTAGTGTAGATTTTATCAAAATTATGCAAATTAGAAAACTGCAGAAATTTCTTTTAATTCTTGATTTTCAGCGCGTATTTGCAAAACGTTAGAATGTTTGAAGTAACTTGGTTGTAGTTATAGCTTCGAATCTCTTTAGATAATTCAAAGCAGGTGTTTAAGGGTGTATTTTAAATGCATCGTTAACCACACCACAGTTGCAGAAATAGACCTTGATAACACTGGCCTTTAATGTTGAAATTCACTTAGCATATAGCCTTTTATCGACATTTATCCTGCACTAGTTTTAACCTTTTAACCAGTGGTTGTTACAAAGAAGACCGCTTTTAAAACGAGGTGCATCTTCAGCAGGCTGTTTGTGAAAAGGAAAGATTATCAGACTGCAAATTTTCTGCGTTCATTAAATTTTATTTAATCGTAACCCGTTGGTGGTGACCGAATATAAAAGCGCGATAAAAGCTTGTGCAGTGTTAATGTAATGCATCTGGCGTTATGCCTAAAGTTGGTAACGCTTGGAAATATACCACGGCATTAGTAGACCAAATATTTGCTACAAAACAGAAACAATTTCGAATTTAAAGGTAGGAAATGGAGGACAACCTTGATGGGAAAAAATGGAAAAATCCGTCCTCTACACGTAACGTTGCTTTTAATGGTGGCGAAATTTCCACCGTAGACAATACCGGCACTTATCGCACTTGAGAACGTTTTGCGTCACTCGTAATAGGATTGGAATATTCAAAACAAAGTGCTCGAGCATTAAGTTGTGAACACCATAATTGTTCCGTGTTAAAGGTCAGTCGACCGAACTTCTAAATGACAGTCTGGTTGAAGCCTTATTAAGTAATTCGAAGTTTTCCAAGTTTTTAGATCTGTTTATTCGTAAAAACCGAGGGGATATAACGAACAGGGTGCTTTCTCCTTTTTCCCAAACTTAGTAGCTTTCTTTGTTCGCAGTGAGCAACAACAGTTATTTTTTCCGGGAGATGTATTTAGATATTGTTAGCTTGGGTTTTAGTATGCTTTCTATAGATTAAAAAATTTGGAGTCTTATGTAAGTGCAGGGCCGCATTTAAGATTATTTGTTTAAAGGTAGAACCAAAGGTTACTGATTTGTGCATTCAGTGTTTTTAAGGAGCGTTGGTGTAACGTACAGGGTTATAATTAGATTATTATTGTTTATGCAAATTAATAAATCATAAAGATTTGCTGAAAAGGTATTGTAATGAATTGTGAATGACTCTGTTATGCTTAGATAGTCTAAGGAGAAAGATGCAGTACAAAATATTGGAAATATAATGTTTTTAGTGTTCACCTAATTGAAACTAAAACTTAGTAATTATTGGAATTACCGCTGTGTGATCTTAATTTATTATTGGAATTCTGAATTCCTGTTTTATTATTGAACCGTGTGCTCTATCCCGGCGTTGTGTTTAGCTAAGTAAATATTCAGTTGCGTGCTGATTTAAGGTACTTAATTAGTTACATATTCAGCTCTGTACTCGTTTGTGATACTGTATCTACCGAATTAAGTATTGATCTATGCGTATGGCTTTATACAATTATGTGCTCATTCACGGTACTGTGTGCACCTAACTCAGTACTGATCTGTGTGCTCCTAATTTAGTACATCGTAGTGGGGATACCTTAGATCTTGAGCTGTGTGCTCCCCATTTAGTATTAAAAGTATAGTGCATACCTAATGAATAATACAGCTGTGTGATTATTCACGTGACTGTGTGTACCTGTTTAAATATTAGACTGTGTGCTTCTTTGTGGTACTGTGCGTGGTAAATTAATTATTGAGCTGTGTGAGCCTAATTTATTAAGAAGTTATGTATTCCTGTTTTACTATTAGAACTGCGTGTTCAATAGTTGCGATGTATGTTTGCAATTTGTTATTCTCGCTGTGTACTTGTTGGTGGTATTTTATATATGCCTATCATTTTTCTATTGGGTGTTTTCTCCTTTTAAGGAGTTTGTCCAATGAGCCACAGGACGTGGCCTCTTCTACAATGTAAAACTAATTAATGGATGTTGTCAACATGGTTTACATATACTAGGCTAGGAAAATATGTGAGAACGTGGAATGAAATAGGGAGAAGTGTTCCGTAAAAGGTACCCGCTCCTGCAATATCCAAGAAAAAGTGAGTTAAATCGTGAAAATGATGGTAGTCAATTTTTTCTTAAATCGCTGTTCTAACAGTTGGGTAGGATCTCAATTCAGATATGCTATTCGGAGATCGAAAAAGCATCATTTAATTTATTTAACTTTTTTAATTTAGAACAATCGCGAAAAAAATAAGTATATTTTAAAGAACAAATCAATGTTAGTCGTAAAGAGACATCAGTTTAAATGGTTGTATTTTATATACATCGCCAGCAATACTTCATTTCTAGTAAATCTAGAATTACCTATTCAAAACTAGTATCGTTTGTTAGAACAAGAAATTTTTCTAGGTTGAAGCAGCGTTATCTGTGTACCGAAGTAGGTGTTCCTAGGTGAAACTAATAGATATGTACCAAGTACCTTCATGATGACTTAGATTTACCAACTTGAAACGGACTAACTGATCATTACTGCATTGTCATTCAATAAATTATAACCCGTGGTATATTACTGTTAATACTGCCATAACATTGTAAATAATATCAGAGGTAACCGTCGGGACAAAATGGTTTTTGAATATTCTGTTCAGTTGTCCCTACCATGTAAATACGGCTAATATGTTTTAACACACAAAATTAAACTGCTGGTTAAATAGTTGTAAGTAGAAGGAATTCAATGTTCCGTATACTCAAGACAGAGAACGAATCAGTGTTCTCGAGGATCCTGCGTTGTTTTAGGATAGACTAAAAATGTAATGTAAATAAATATATATATATATATATATATATATCAATATATATATTGCTATGTAATATTTTTTTTAAATAAATATAAATGAAATAAATCAACAGCCCCACGTTGATTGTGACATAAATATATGCTATGTAATAACCTAATAAATAATTATTAATTAAATTATATAATTGCGCTTTCTTTGGCTAGCTCAAAATTAAATGGTGTAATATTATTTGTAATAAAATAAACAACTCTTCACGTTGGTTGCGCCAATAATACAAATTAAAATGAAATATACGTCACACTACAAAACTTAATTTTCAATTCACATCAGCATATAACAATTACAAAGATTTCAGGGTTCGTTTCATGGCCTCACCAAAGATAGTTATCTAATTACAATAATAAACCACACAAATACAAATATCAATCAATTGTGAATTAATCTTTATCCGGTTACTAGCTGAACAAGCCTTTATTCCCACATCTTCTTGAATCTGCAACAGTTGCATTTTACTTCCTTTTCATCTTGATGCTTCACGGCAACAGGTTGTTGACCTCTCCCAACTTTTATAATTATAAGTTGCGACAATCCATGGAAACACTTCAATAACTTGTGTTTAAATATTTTAAACAGATCAGGTATGTTGATTGGTAATTTGCTTTATTAATTTAATCCAAAATTGTGTTTAACAAACTCTAATTTTTATCTTTTCCAGGAACTGTTGGCATCACACCTCACAATTTGACATTAAAATTCAAGGTACGTTTCATTCTTTTAGAAATCAAACACTTTTAATAACTTAAACTCAAATAAACTTTATTTATTCTTTTTGACGCCTAATTAAACACTTGAACATTTTAAAACTTTGCTAGGTTACATAACCTCAACACAAATTGTAAACAATCTTGGCCCTGCCCAAGATTAGCGAAACTAGCCTTTAATACAAGCTAAATTCAAAATGGAGCTCACAACTTATACATGATAACTCTCCAAGCATCGAAGACAGACTAAAACTCAAATTTGGTACCAAACTGCATATATAAATTAAAAATGTACCAATTATAAAGCATAGACTTATCAAATAAATCTCGAGCTGCTTCCAAACATTCTTAAATTGTTAATATCAAAGTTAATACAAAGAATTTCAATAAACAAATTTCAGAATCATCTTCCTGATAAAATTACACAACTTTTGATATAAATTACTCCACGGTTTACCACCAAAAAATAAACACGTGTCAAAATTACGAAATTTGGACAAAATTCAACTAAAACTTATCAAAATCATATTAAACATCAACAATAATTATAAACAAATGTACAGAAATACAAAAACACCGTGCACATCAAATATACATAGAATAATTAGGCGGAAATAAGAAATTAACCTCAAAAATACTACATCTTTATAATTTTATAAATAATTAACAAATAAAGTCATTTGAAACAACCAAATTGCTTCTAAACTACCTTTACATGGTATAAAATTGAATCATCAACCCTCACAACTCTTTAAACACAAAATAACCTTGTAAACACAAATAAATCATAACAGGTAAAGATACAAATTAACAAAATTTACATGTTTAGGGCTCCCACACTTGCCCAAGATAACCAAAACATTGCCTACTTCACACATAGACGTTTCAACATCATTCCCTAAGGAATGTTCACCCACAACATCACTTTGTATCCAATTAAGGAACTACGCAGCACTTTCTTAATGTCGTAACTACTTCACAATCCAATCCGGTATACATTTGTTATATTTAATCATTATAATTTTTTAAATAACATTCTTAACATGATAATCAGGCTAATTACGTTCAATTTCAGGTATACATTTGGATTTCTTCATTAAAATAGTATCCTTTTACCTATGCGTTAGGCATACGAAGCAAAAGTCACATGATATAAATGTTACGAAGTAAAATTAACATAGTATAAGTATAGTTTAGAATAATAATAATATAAATTTAGGGTAAATAACATGGCAATATATGTATACAGGGTGAGTCGGGAGGAACGGACCAAACTCCAGGAATGTATTGTACACGTGAAAATAATGTAAAAAAATTCAAATGTTGTTATCCGATTTTTATTTGTTTTCAAGTTAGAGCGTAATTAAAAATAAACAAAATTTCATACATTAACGGTTTAGTAATCATGGCGTTCTTATAATAAATGTTCAAATACCGCCATTCACCACTAAACATTTTCTGCTTCGTCTACGAAGGGCGCTTGTTACTCTCCTGATTGAGTCATGTCTTTGTGTATTCCTCCCCCCATTTTCTTGCATACTGCAATCATATTTATCATTTGAATGAAGACTGTAATAAATAATAATAATTGGGCGCCAGGTGACAAATTAAAAACTTGCCTCCAAATATTAACTTAAAAATATACCACGGTATAGCTCTTGAGCATGATTACTACGTCACAGAAGTTGGTCCTTAACGTTTTGGAATTCTATGAGAAAATGGACATATAAAATGTATAACCAAATACGCAGCGAATTTCAGTTGATTCAATACGTCAGCCGTTATGCGTATTAACCTATAATGCCTTATAAACTCTTAAACAAATTTCAAACAGTTTTAAAAGTTATTTGGTGGTGATTTCTTCTGTCCTCTGATGCTCTCGTATTTTCCTGCATAGGTATGTAATGTTTGGTTTACCTTATTGAGCAGTATCTTCATCCATATGTAAATATCTTTAGGTCCGACGTTGACCTTCAAAACAGCCCTGAGGTAGCGATGCAGTAGTGTCCCAAAACTCCGACATGCAGCCGCCAATTCTTCAAACTTCGACTTGGATTAAAATTTCTCGAAATTTACCTTTGTAAGTTTAACTAGCTCACTCTTTATTTAAATAAACTCGTTTATAACTTTAACAGACGTATTTTATTATAATAAACGAAACACATTAATTTTAAATTTCAGGAACATACAAAAATGCGTGTACTCTTACGTAATTACAAAAATGCTCCTTACATTGTTATATCAACAAAACTCCTTAACAACGGACAAAAAACAACGATGCCAAAATTACACAAATATAATCAAAGGATACTTGGATCAAATTACAAAATTGAAATTCTTATTTTGACAGGTAAATAATAAATGTAAAAAGGTTCATAATTTAAGGGGGTCACTTTCCAAACAAGTTTTGACTTTATAAACACATTATACAAATCCGAATTCAACCTCTTAAACACACTCTGTACTTCACGACTGTCCAAAACACATTTCCACAAACTGTTCCCATAATGCAGCAAATTCCTTCGTGGTTTATTAAATATCAGAGCTAAGCTTAAAATTGAGTTCGAGGCATTTTATTGTATCTTTCTATATGTATTTCTTTACATATATAATCTTTTAAATAAGAATATTTAACAATAATTCTTTTTGTCATAGGTTTATATCAAAATACGAGTTTGGCAGTGTTTCCAACCAAGCAAGAAGTTATCTGCGTTATGGTCTGCCCTTTATTATTGATCAGAAAGAAACCGAATTCCAAGACATGATAATAATGAACGAGTATCCTTAAAAAAAAACATTAACCGAACTAACGAGTCAAAATTCATCACAATATACATATATATATATATATATATATA
>JABXWE010002879.1:0-25316 GCA_014611495.1 Limonius californicus | reverse complement strand
GAAGTGTGTTTCTTTTGTGGAATTTTTCTGAAAGAGAAAAGGAAATAAAATTAAAATCTTTCATTCACTTATTAAAAATAATAATCCTGTGGTGTTAAAAACAATTAAAGAACTTACCTTAACAAATTTGAACATTTAACTGAACGATTACAGTAATTCAGTGGTTTTGTTTCGCAAACTTTCGAATTTGCAATCTGGACGCTGTCATCGTTAGAATCAACTAGTTCCGGCCGATACAACGAGACTTGCAAGCAGGATAAATATGCAGATGTTGCAGAAATCATAAGAAGTGGTGTCTACAGTATGGTCGGAGTGACGCAATAAAAAAGATAAGTTTAAAATTAAGTCTGTATTTATAAGATTATGTATTTTAATAGTTTCATAATTGACTATCTAATTCAGTGAAGCCACGAAACAATTTACCTTGAGATTTCAAGAGTCTATATAGATGCTAGTATGTATAAATTATGTTTATTTAATTTGAGCAAAAACTCAAATTTGGCGCCCAACAAAATTACATAATTATAAATTTATTATCAACAATTAAAAATACATAGCATATATTTTGGTCGCTGCCAACGTGGGGCGATTATATATTATTTTAGATAATTAATTTATTATTAAAATAAAAGAACACAGCAATATATATTGCCGTCTGTTACACTCGTCAAAATAAGATTATTAATGTAAATAAAAATTGTAATTTTATCAATAAATTGATGAGGGCTAAATTTGAAAATGTAATCACCTACACACAACAAAAATTTGAATTGAGACTCTAATAAATATAACTGCATGAATTTTGAAATGAAATGAAACTTAAATTGTTAAAATAAATCTCAGGGTTTAATAAAATAAAGGTTGCAATAAACTGGGGTTGCAAGTTCAGGCTCGTATTACAGGGAATTAAAGAATAACAAAGAATTAATTTATTAATGAAATTTAAATTAATAAAGTAACAGAATAACTTAAATTTGGAATAAACACAAACGCCTTTGCAATTATCTTTTGAAAATTAAGCATGTACATCAATGAACAAATACACAATAAACTAATTTACTCATCAAAAAGGTCTGAAACAAGTTTTACACCAAATAAACTAACCTTGAGATGGCTTTTTCTTATACAAGATGAAATTGTCACTGCGCCGGTCTGCTTTAGAATCGTTCAGTATGCTTGCCATCCATCTTCGTTGTTGTGTTCTTCAATGTAAACTGCTTATAATTCCATAATCCGGACTTGAATGGCCTCCCAATTAATACAGGAACTTTCCCAAATTTACAGGATACAGGTAAGTGATAGCTTTTACCTTTGATAGTTAATTTTGTAGCAATCGTAATTTCAAAATATAAAGTCTCCACACTTTGTAGGTTAAGGTCAACAGATTGTATGAACTTATCGACCTTCGATTTGCAGTAATAATCAAAGGATTATCAGACAGGCGAAGCACTTTATAGTCTAATTCAGGTGAACATAACACTTGATGGAACCAATTCAATTGGGTAATTATTAACTTTGTTTCACTTATAATCGTAGTCGAAGTTACACGAAGCACAGGTAAATAATACACTTGAACTCTATTAAGCATTTATTAACTTATGCAACTGGAGATAAACGATGATAATAACAATTCACACACAGGTTATAACACAAATTCAATTCCGAAGTTACATTAATAAAGTAATTTTTTTGCAAGTGATAAGTAATAAGAAAATTTAGCAAGTGACAAATATAAAGTGACGCTCATTTTACAAAATTCTCTTTATATAGCCTCGCAACAAAAAACACACGTTTCCATGGAAACAATACAAAACTTTGCAAATTTAAACAAAAGAATAATAATCACGCTTGTCAACACTGAATTTCAGCCAATGGGAGGCGAGTATGAAAATGGACCAAATTTACATTAAAATTAAATAATTAAAATAACTTTCTTATGCACCATGCTAGGAAAAAACTAAAATGAGATTTGGAATCTAGATGAAAAAGGAAAATTTCAACACCTCACACGATGCATAAAGAAATTACCCTAACCAAAAACAATATAAACAAACACTATAAACTAATAACAAATACTCAAATTAACAATAAACAATCTCACAAGCATACAAAATTAATCTAAACACACCCTACTATCATATAAAAATCAAATTAATCTAGTATACACACACAAATAACAAGAATTTAGGCCATTTAGAAAATTGCAAGGTCACAAACCAAACAAATCCAAATAAATAAATAAATACAATGTTGTTTCACACAAATTAAACACTAAAAGATGCCCTGACTCATACTAAAACTGTTTTACACATAAATTTTCCTTAGGAATACTATAAAAATCCAAAATTTACATAAGCATCATCAAAAATGTAGAAAATTTGCTGAAGGCATAAATATTTAAACAAATACAGTATTGTTGTTAACGAAAACATGACGAAAGGCAACTACATCACCAATAGTAACATAACACATCATCAAATACTAGTTCTAAACATTAAAAATCCATATTTCAGGCAAATTCATAAATTGTCGATGACATTTCAAGTATTTTATAAATAAATAAACAAATACATCTTAAAAGCTAGAGGTAAAACGTCGTAAGGTTGCCTCTAATGCCAATACACATTTATACAACATAAAACAATTCAAATAAGCACATACATGTGTTAAAAGTAACAAGCTTAACCTGATCTGTCAAATCGTAACAACAAATCCTAACGTTCTTTGAAACTACAGCTCAAATTCAAGAAAAAATCATTGCAAGGCTGCAACAAAACATCTAGAAAGAAAAACCAAGGCAAAAATCTCGGAGGATACACGAAAAAACCTGCAATTCCACTTTATTACATCCCGAAGGATTATCCGAAAGAAAACGAATAGCCTCGTTTCAAATTTGTGTGTGTGTGTGACCCATTATCATAAGGAAAAGCTACATATGGCTTCTATGCATGATAATAAATAAGAATGTAGCTATTTTGAAGGGTGTAACATAGCAATATATATACACGTTGTCCCAAAACTCCTGGGACATAGAGACATAGAGCTACCACGTATTCTAGAGGTCAAAAGAAGTCGATTGGACCCAACTTTGCAATATACCAAAATGTACCGTTTGTCCGTGAAAGGAGTTCAAAGTTTACTTAAAAAATCACATTTTTGTATGCTGTTCAGATACGTGTGAACCAATTTTAATGAAATTTGGTACCTGGGCACTCCAAAAGATGCCACTACTTTCAGTAACGAAAAAAATCCAAAGAAAATTGGAGAAGGCTTAAAACCACCCCCACCCCCTGATAAATTTGTTCAGAATTTTTTTAAGGATGATGATACGATTCTATGTTTTTTTAAGGTGAAGACTTATTCATGAGCTTCATTTTTTGACTCTTGTAAAAACTCCGTAATTCGTATAGTTTCGAAGAAAAAAAAATGTTTACTCGTACACTGATAACCGATATTATTATTGCAGGTTTAATTGTATTACAAAATTTAGTTGACCTAGAATGCGTGGTAGCTGTATGTCCCAGGAGTTTTGGGACACCCTGTATATATATGAAGTAGTAGTATTGAGTAAGTCTCTGAAATAAATTGTTAAATAAAATTTACGACCGATTTTATTCTAATTTGGTCATTTCTGAAGGATATTTTTTTTTATTATGCTGTTTGATGTTTTTTCTACGAGACGTTGGGGGTACCTATTGGTGTTTTTTTTTATCTGGAAACAGTCTTGTATGAGATCATTTGTGATACTTAATCTACACATGTAAACAAATATGTGTTTCATGTAAATTTAAACCTTCTAAACGTGTTTTAATAATCCATTTGATTTAAATTAACAAAAACACGTTATTTTAATAAAATCGTTTATTAAGCATCTACCTATGTATATCCGTGTGGGGTATCAAATGCATGTAATTTCATGTAGAACAACAATTCCAAAACAAATGTACTGTAACTTTAAATATAACAAACTTATTTGTAAAATTTAGGGTTTTTGAATTACAATATTTAACGAGTACCTCAGGGAGCGTGTTCACGCTTTGATAGTAAACAGGCTACCAACTTACAAAACCAACAAAACATTCAATTATTATCAGACCGTTGCTATGGAGACAAGATGCATGGAAACCAAGATGCATGGAAACCAAACTCCACCCCCTTTGTATGGTGTTGTCACTTGAGTTTGATAAGGGCATAACGAAATGTTGGCCGCTAGATGGTAGCAGCGGCGTTCGAGTACCTTGAAAGACGTCAAATTTGTCTTACAGACGTCAAAATATTACGAATTTTGGTTAAAAATTAAAATGTAGTAAAAACGGTTTAGTGTGTCTGAGTGCATTTACCTTGCAGCATTTACAGTACGTCAAAACTGCGAATAAATAAAATACAACCTACTGCAGAATTGTAGCACTAAAAATCAGCTATTGTTTCGGCGTTTCTAGAAATGCATACCGAAATAACCTTTTTTCTTGTATTAACATCGTTTTTCTTAAATTTGTAAAGTTAAGTTACTTCTGTACATTATTATTATTATTGTTCCTGTGTGATCCATAAGAACAAATAAATGTAAATACATAAATGTGTAGAGGAGGATCTCTGATATCAATATACATATATTACGGGCCAATCGAGCTTTTCCGACGACCCGTAACCAGATAGATGGGAAAAGGCCTACAGCTTAGCTCAGAGAAGTAGGGGAGTTCGTGAAAATCGCTTACGGGGGGAAATCTTTAGTTGTGTACAAGGTAAGTCAAAATAAGTGGGCGCCACCTCCCAAATCCGGCTGATTGTAGATCCTCGTGGAAGGCCGAGAAGCCAACAGCTTAACGGGAACGGAACTCACCTTTATTGTGCCTCCTCCTATATATTTGAAGCTTGCAAAATTCTTACACAAACAAATACAGAGTACACAAAAATAAAAGCAGCAGTAAATTTTAAAACACACATATAATTAAACGGCAAAAATGACAATACAAGAAAATGACAAGTGATAACGCTACAAGTTTGGATTACATATTTTTAATTTTTTTGAACGTTCAGAAAAAAACTCGCCGCCACTGATGCAACGGGATTTGCGTTTTTCATACAGCTACGTACACCAGGGACGCTGAATTTCGCAAGAATAAAACAGAATATAATTTGGTAGTTTTATAATTAACACCTAACACCACAAACGGCGACTGAAAGTCGCTGTTTCCAGGTACATGAAAGAAAAATTTGAAGTTTCCAAGATAACGTGAATCAAAAACGGTTTCTTTTACACAGCACAAAAACTAGATCTTTTACCTTGAACGGAAATAGGAGTGGCCGGCACTGGTTCACAAGATGATGATAAAAATCCATGGGTACGACCCTGAAGTCTGGGTTGAATGAAGTCAACATCCAGGGGCCCGGAACTTTGATGCGCTCTTCGCACCGACGGTAACCGCAGAGGGTCGGGAGCTAGTTTCGAAATTAATCCGCCGAAAGGCGATCGGTTAATTCGCCAAGAATTGCCTTTTGTTTGGGTTTAAAATCCTAGCCTACTTCTGTAAGATCCGACGATTGTCGATGTGTTGTTTTCACCCCATGGTAAAACAACGAAATGAAAAATTACACCAGGTATACCCGTCGAAAACCCAAGCCGACACTTGCAGCACTCGATATATTTACGGCCGTTCCCTTAAGATATAATTTGGGAAAAACCGGAGCCAGAAAAGGTGGAAGACTGACTGACGAACTTTCGCAACGGAAATCTCCACTTCCCCCACAAAAAAAAATTGCACCATATTTTGACATGTTCTAGAACAAAAATTAACACGTGCAACCTTCGAGAGAAGCCGAAAAACAATTCCTAAATGCTAGCACTGTTTAGCAAAGAAGTTCCTAGAAATCCCGTCTGGGCGGCGAAAATATCTTACAAAGAAACAACCTTTAATAATTCTGGGACTAATTTGGTCATAAATTATTTCTGGAAGGAAAAACTAACAAAACTGTTAACAACGGTCAATCTTAGAGAAATGCCACATAGCGAAAAGGTAACCCAAAATAAGACTGCAATTAAAATAACGTTATTAATTCTTATGGAGCGGCAATCAAATTAAGAAATTAATTCATAGAAAGCGAAAAATTTTAACAGAACATAACATATACAGAGTGCCCATTTTAAAACTCCGAGCCTACATTTTTTTAAATAGGCAACTCACGATACATGTCAATGCCGACTATAATTTTAAAACAAAATATTTCTATAATTAAGATCAGGGCAATCATGTTTACATTAACTTGACAGTTTACTAATCAAATTCGTTAAGCCACATTACTTGAACGTGCAAAAAAAATTATCGAACATTAATCTTTGGTGCAAAATGTATTCCAACGCTGAAAAAGTGGACATGCTTCTAATTCTGGGTGAATGTCGAAAAAATGCGAGTGCTGCTAGTACTTTGTATGCGGAACGCTTCCCAGGTAGACGAAATCCAACAGACAAAACATTTAGAATGCTTCTTCTGAATTTACAAGAGTATGGGCAATTTTCAAAACCAAAAACAAGGGCACGGCAAGTTACGGTTGAACATAACGAAGTAGCTGTAATTGAAATGGTTACGAATAATCCCCATACAAGTCAAAGAGCGATTGCAAATGCCTTAAACATTAGCAAAGGTTCTATTTTCAATATTCTTAAGGCGAACAAATTTCACCCCTACCATGTTTATACCATACATAATCTTGAAGATAGGGATTATGAGCATCGTGTTCAGTATTGTCAATTTCTTAGACGGAAATTAAACGTCAATGCGGAATTTTTAAGTATGGTATTATTCTGTGATGAAGCCAGGTTTTCAAACAACGGCATGGTTAATCGACATAACTGCCACTATTACGCCCAAGACAATCCCCGCTGTATCAGGATAACTCATTTTCAGAGAATTTTTTTCTCTTAACGTGTGGTGCGGTATTATTGGCGATTTTGTAATAGGTCCACATTTCTTTAATGGAAATTTAGATGGTGAAATGTATTTAAATTTCTTAATTAATGAACTACCGGCTCTCCTCCAAACAGTTCCTCAAAACGTACAGAATAGCATGTGGTTTTTAAATGATGGTGCACCTCCGCATTTTCATAGGGATGTGAGAAATTATCTTAACCAACGTTTTGAGGGACGCGTAATTGGACGAGGTGCATTGCATCCTTGGCCTGCCCGTAGTCCCGATTTGACTCCGCTAGACTTCTTTTTGTGGGGCAAAGTAAAAAATGATGTGTATGAAGTGCCCATTCGAAATGAAGAACATCTACGCGAAAGGATAATTCAATGTTGTCGCTCTATCACACCGGAAATGTTAGCTCGTGTTAGAGGTTCGATGCGTAGAAGAATTATACTCTGCGAAAACGAAGGGGGAAGGCAATTTGAACACCTGCTTCGTTAGTTTTTGTACTATGTTCCTATTAAATTATTATTGTAGTTATTGTTGTCAAATATTAAATTTGAGTTATTAACGTAACCTTAAATTTGTACTTAATCATTACATGTACTGTAAAACAACTCTGATCTCAATTAAAAAAAATGGTAGTAATGCATAGTGATCTGGGGTTGCATTGTGTGTTGCCTATTTAAAAAAATATAGGCTCGGAGTTTTAAAATGGGTACTCTGTATAACGAGAATTTAACGCAAGTTCTAAATAAAACTTTATTGTAAATAGAGAAACATAATTTGAAAAACAGCGAAACATTTTTACAATTTTTATAAACAACATAAGCAACTAAACCTTATTGTACATAGCAACACAACTTATGGATGGTTCACAAAGATGTCATTGAACTTAGCACCCCCTCCCACAATTACATTTTTATTTTAAACCTCAATCTTTCAAACTGTGGTTTCGGATGTGCTTTAGTCAATGTATCAGCCAACTGATACTTCGTATCCACATACCATAATTCTAATTCCCCAGTTTTAATCTTTTCTCTCACAAAGTGTTGGCGAATATCGATATGTTTCGTTCTTCTGTGGTCTTCTGGATTTCTTGCAATTTAAATACAGCTTTGATTGTCTTCAAATATTATTGTAGTTTTATTTTTTAGCAAGTTTAAATCACAAAGCATTTTTCTTAGCCGCAAGGCTTCACATGTTGCATCACTGAGTGACATATATTCTGCTTCAGCAAATGATAACGCAACTGTAACTTGCTTACGTGTGATCCAGCAGACAGATGATCCAAAAATTTTGAATAAATATCCAGTTGTCGATTTTCTATCGATAGTATCAGTCCCCCAATCTGCATCTGCAGAGCCAAGAAGTACTTCTTCCCTTCCTTTTTGATAGACCAATTTCAGATCGAGTGTTCCCTTGATATATCTCAAAATTCTCTTCAATTGCTTCCATCGCACTTCATTTGGCGAGTTCTGAAATCTGCATAAATAGTTTACAGATACACAAAGATCAAGCCTACAACTCACCATTGAATAGATTTGTTAGGCCGTAATTTTGGCGGGCTATTCTTTGAATAATGTCAATAAATAAATGTTTACAAATGCGTACGTAGCTTCTTTCATCTACAGACAACAGCTGTGGGGATTAAAAAAGGTATCGAGCGGCCAGCCGAGCTAAGTGTTTCCTTGGAAAAGAAGTAAGGGGATCGGGGTGTACAGTTAGGCAAAAACGGCAGTCTACATTAGACAGTGGGGTGTATAGCTGGGCTAAACATGCATGTCTTTGGCGTAATAACTAATTAATGGCGTTTGCGAACCTACTAACTAATTGCGATGCGAGTATTCTCTAAACTGAGACAAGGTGTGATTTTAGTGTTACCAATTATATGTTTATGTATAAAGGAGGGACGCAATTGCAATATCAGCTAACATAAGCAGTGGCGTCCTTGAAGTGTTATATGTGTTTACCCGAATGGTTGCGTATTATCTACTTGATATTATATATGGTGTATATCCCATGAAGTGTCATATGTGTTATCTACTTATTATATGTGGTTTACAAGCATTGGATGCTAATATGGTTGTTATACAAGATTGGTGTGTCTATGTAAGTAGATGTTGGAAACAGTAGCGTAGTGAATATGGGTACCTATGTGAGCAGAAACTGTGCGTGGCATGATTAATCATTATTCCCTTAGCAGTGATTTTGGAGGTAATCAGTCGCAGAGGTTGCATCGTTAATGTGCCTGTCCGCGAGTTATTATGACTGATGCCAGGAGGGCATCGACTGATTTTTACACTGTGTGGACACTAATGATACTCTCCCCTTCGCCTGTGGAGCTGAGCCCCCCCCCCCCCCCCCCCCCCCGTGACTCCTGTGAATAACAGAGAGACTGGCTGTGGACTTGGTCCATGGCCTGGATCCCTCTGGAGGATTGGTGCACCAGAAGATATGCATAATGACCGTAATTACTGTACGCCTACAAATGGCTATTACTGTACGGCTTTGAATGACTTCGGCCACAGAAGTTAGCCTGCAGATGAACATCCGTATCCAGTTCGAGTTCCAATTCAGGGGCAGGGGGCTGGAGGACCCCCGGTGAGTACAACTGCCCAACATTAATTGACAGATCAGTAAGTCTGTGTTTTATTATCTGTTGCATGTCACCTGCCTGTCGCCGCCAATAAGTCTGATCGCATCCGCTGTTTGTTTGCCCAGGAACTACATACATGAAATGCAGAAGCGCTGCAACCGTATTTAAAATTTGAAAATTAAGTAGTTTTTATTCGCCCCCCGTAAGGTCGACCATAATACATTAAACATCCAATTAATTCCCTGTATGACTTATTGTATGGCTTCCTTCGTCTGACAATAATTGTTGTTTGGGTTCCATGGGTGTAGATATTTGTTTACATTCCACCATGTTAAAACGTATTAGAACATTTTCTAGGTATTGCTTTTAACTAATCATTAACAGGTCTTCATTCATATCTCTTTCTATTTTTAAACCAAGAAAATATTTTATCTCGCCCACATCTTCCATTTCAAATTCTTTCATGAGTTTTGGTTTTACAGATATTTCATTCGGTTGTTTTGATCCTATAATTAAATCGTCAACAAAAATTAAAATAACAACCTTTGGTCCAGTATTATCAGATTTTACATAAAGACGATAATCAGATTCTGTTCTTTTAAAACCTAATATTAATGTATACTATCGTTAAAACGTTCATTCCAGCAACGCGGAGTTTGCTTTAAACCATACAATGCTTAGTTCAGCTTACAAACTAAATTCTTACCGCTGCTGCTACCGTATTCAAAACCCTCAGGTTGGTACATGTATGTATTTTTCTTTAACATTCCATTTAAAAATGCCGTTTTAACATCCATCTGATGAAAAGGAAAATCATGTTGATTTCCAATTGCCAATATGGTCCGAACGGTTGTCATCTTGGCTACTGGGGCGTATGTTTCATTAAAGTCCAATCCCTTCCTTTGTGGAAACTGGAAACCCTTTCGCTACAAGTCTTGCTTTATATTTTACAGCACACCCATTTTCATTCTTCTTAATTTTGAAAACCCATTTATTTTCCAGAATTTTTACATTTTTCCTAATACCATTTTTCTTGTAAGTGGGTCCCACAATATGTAGCCATTTGGTGCATAACCAACCATAAAGCATTTTATACTTTTTGAATCAAACTTTCGACGAAAATATTTGGGTATATGTAGAAACGCTTTGCAACTAAACACTTTCATTTTCGACAAATTTGGCTTTGTTCCATACCAAACTTCTGCTGGAGTTACATTTTGTAGTAGTGACACGGATCTTCTATTCATTATGTACACTGCTGTTTGAACACTTTCATTCCATAAATCCTTCTGAAACTTTGTTGCTAGCATCATTGTTCGTGCTGTGTCGAATATGGTACGATTCATTCTTTCGGCTACACCATTTTGCTGTGCCGTATACGGAATTGTGTATTCAACTCTAATACCTTTCATAGCACACAAACCTTGAATTTCACGTGAAGTGTACTCTTCACCATTATCACACCTAATTCTTGAAATTTTCCTTTCAAACTGTGTAGTTGCCATAGTTTCGTATTCCTTGAAGTATTTGAATACTTCACTCTTATTTTCTAAAATGTAAACTACTGTAAAATGAGTATAATCATCAATTAACGTAAAGAAATATTTCTTTCCATTCCAGGATGTTGGGGTTATTGGTCCACATAAATCTGAATATTGTGAATGTATTAATTCCAGTGGCCTCTTTGTAAATGGTCGTTCAATACAGTGTGGTCATTTTGTCTGTTTCCTTTCCACGCAAACATTGCAAGTATCTTTGGTAATTTGAATTTCTTGATTTATTCCATCAACCATTTTCAATTTTTGCAATTTCTGTAAAGACTTCATTCCTATGTGCCCCAAACGTTTATGCCAAGTATTTCCTCCTTTGATTTAGCATAACTAGCCATTTCAGTGGCATACAAAAATTCTATTTTATACAATTTCTTATTTCTTATTCCTGTCTGTTTAGACATAATTAATAGAGGGAAAGAACACACCTAACTAGAGCTAGGCTACTTTATATAACACTTCCCGCGAAGCCTCCCTGCCGGATCACAGACATATCAGATTCGACTTAAAGGTTACGGAAAAACTCAAAGCGAAATAGTAAGAATCCCCAAAACAACAGACTGGTGCCTTTATGAAAGGCATATGAAAGGTGAAGTGGATGATCTTAACACCGAGGTAGATACAGTGGAGGATCTTGAAACAGCCTCTACAAATCTGCACAATCTCATACACAAAGCTTATGAAATAAGCTGCCCCTTAAAAAGCCGAAGGGCCACAAGTAAGGTGCCCTGGTGGAACAGGGAGCTCGAAGCTTTACGCTCTGAAACAAGGAGGCTATTCAATAAAGCCAAGAAACAGAAGCGTCAAAAGTCATGGGACCAATACAGCACGGCTCTCACAAAATATAACCTGGAAATCAGGAGGTCGAAAAGGAGGACATGGCGTACCTTCTGCGAGGGGATAAATGATACCCCTACAGCGGCACGTCTACAAAAAGTCCTTGCAAACGACCACACAAATGACATTGGCCATCTGCAGAAGACGGATGGGCTATTCACTGAGAGCAGCAGGGAAACGTTGGAGCTATTACTAAGCACCCACCTCCCAGGCTCTCACACTCATAGCTCGGACGAACCTGCCGAGGAAGTGGATATAATACGTCCACACTCAAAGGTCGAAAGCTTGGCTAACAAAATCCTAACGACAAATAGGGTTAAATGGGCAATTCTTGCCTTTAAACCCTATAAATCACCTGGCGGAGACGGCATCTTTCAGGCCCTACTACAGAGATGTATAGAGAACTTGCTGCCCAATATCTGCAAACTATACAAGGCTAGCTTCTGCCTTGGCTAAATACCTAAAAAGTGGAGAGAGGTTAATGTAGTGTTTATATCCAAGGGAAGTGGGCGTTCTAACACTCAGCCCAAGGCGTACAGACCTATAAGCCTCACCTCTTTCCTTCTGAAAGGAATGGAAAAGGTACTTGACCAGTGCCTAAGAAGTGAAGTACTTCCAAACCGACAACTTCACCCCAACCAACGTGCCTACCAAAAGGCAAAATCGACTACAACGGCTCTCCATAGTATAGTAAATGGGCTGGAGAAGACGTGTGTGGCAAAATAAGTAGCTCTCTGTGCTTTCGCAGACATACAGGGTGCTTCTGACAACACCTCCTTCGAATCAATAGAAAGAGCTGCCACGGAGAAGGGCTTCGATCCTTCTACTATCAAATGGATGAAAGCCATGCTTGAAAGTAGAAAAATCTCAGCAAATCTGGGAGGGAAAGCAGTTACCATTACGGCTGCCAGAGGTTGCCCCCAACGTGGGGTTCTGTCGCCTCTCCTGTGGTCTGTGGTAGTCGACGACCTCCTCAACATGCTAACACAAGACGGCTTCAAAATACAGGGGTCGCCGACCACCTGGTAGTATTGGTCCGTGGAAAATTTGACTCAGTAGTGTCACAACGCATGCAGAAAGCTCTAGATACCATCCAGAGTTGGTGTCGAGATCAAAGCTTAAGCATAAACCCAATGACAGTAATCGTCCCCTTTACTAGACGTAGGAAGCTGAACCTAAAAGCTCCCATGCTAGAAGGGGCGGTTATAGACTTCAGTAATGAAGTTAAATACTTAGGAGTTACTAAACCAGAAGCTGACGTGGAACTCACACATTGATAAACTGCAGAAAAAGGCAGTTCTAGAATCCCTAGCATGCCGTAGGCTGGTAGGAAGAAACTGGGGGCTAAAACCAGCAATGATCTATTGATCATACGTGCCTATAATAAGGGTCACCTACGCAGCAGTCGTGTGGTGGCCAAAAACAAAACAGATCACCACTCAGTTACAGCTAGAGAAGATTCAACGTCTCGCCTGTCTGAGTATAACAGGTGCAATGAGCACCTGTCCAACTGCAGCAATAGAGACCATGTTAGGACTAACGCCCCTACACCTTCAGGTGAAAACGGAGGCAATGCTACATGCGCTCACGCTTGCAAGGACAAATAAATTCAAATCAGGAGACCTGACAGGCCACTTAGGTATTCTAAGTGTCACTCACCTAGAGCGAACGGCCTACACCGTATCGGTTATGCCAATAAAATACAACTTCGACCAACCTTTTAGAGTGACCATCACGGATCGGGAAGTGTGGTCCTCGGGAGGACCTTCCTTTAAGAAAGGATCCCTCCAGTGTTATACGGATGGTTCGAAGATGGAAGGAGGAGGATCTGCAGCGGAGATCTACGGACCCGGTTGCCGCGTCGCGCTCGGGAACGGGAGTGCTTTAAATGCCCTCGAGCAAAATTGTTTCGCGAGATTTTCAAAAAGGGGTGCAACCAATCAAGTGCGAGGGTCTACGACTCTGGGAAGGAAGGTAGGAGGAATACCACCGCCTCTTCCTGGCGATCTATCAAAGGGAAAGATTAGCGATCGACAAAGAAAACAACAAGACTGAGGGAAAAGCAGTAAAAGCTAAGTGATTGAGTGCTTAAGTAGCTTTTGTAGTCTATTGTAGTCTGATGTAGTCGTTAGTAGCACGGGTAGTCTAATAGAATTAAAAAAAAGAAGATCTGAAACTTTAATCTCTTTTAATTTAAATTAAATTAATCTTAATTAATTAATTAATTAGTATTATTTGCTTAGTCAGAATTTGAAAAGGGGTCAACATAAGATAAGTTAACAGTCGAGGTTCAAACAGGAAATTCAGAACATGTCGCATTTAACTGTAAAGTACAGTATATTAAAAACAACCACGCAAACTCAAGTACCTACTTGGGGTAAATCTCCCAGACTCATTAGCAAGACCGGATACAGTAAACCAGAGAATAACCAAAGCACACCAAGCCACACACATGATGCCTCCTCTCCTCCAACAACACAAACTACCAACCAGAATAAAGAAGATACCTAGTAAGTATACCCCTCCATTATAGCCATTCTAGAAGGGAAAACAATAACGAAATGGCTCACCATATCAAGAATCAAATACTGGGCACATATCCTAAGAAGACCTGCCAACCATCCTCTACAGCAAGCGTATGCGATGCAAACAGAAGAAAAGAAGATCGGAAGACCATGCTACACGTGGAATACATCATTGGAGAGGGACATCCAAAACACCGGTATACCTAAACAGACATGAGAGGAATGGGCACGAAGAACAGAGCATATACGAAGAGAGGCAAGAAGATCTCTGCACTAATGGAAGAATCCGCTCAAGAATCGACTGAAGAAGAACAGGCTAATGGAGAAGAAGAAGAAGAAGAAGAAGAAGAAGAAAGAGAGTGAAGAAGGGGAAAACTAAGGAGAAGAAACGAAACATGCACCAGTGGGAAAGAAAACGATGAACATCTAGCGGTCAACTGCAGAGGGGAAGGTTAGAGAAAAGACGGAAGTACAACTCAGACTCGGACCTCCAACTAAGTGGTAAAATCGCTGTAATCAGTGTGGAAAATATGAAGCAGTTAATTAGTTATTAGGAAACTAAGATAGGAACAATCTATCACCTTAAAACAATAGATAGACAAGAAATACGAACAATGCAAAACTTGATACCGAAGATTTAGGTTCAAAGGCATAATCGCATAACGGACAGTTGAAATAAGTTTGGGAATAAATATTAAGTAGTTTACTAGTTATCAGGAAACTAAGATAGGTGCAATCTGTAACCTTAGAACAATAGATAGATGTGAAATAAGAACAATGTGAAACTTTGATACCAAAGTTATTAGGCTCAAATGCATAATCGCATAACGGTCTCGGTTACGTACTCAAAAACCCCATTGATGCGTAGCTTACTAACTACCTGGTGCTGCGGCAGCGGTGCCTTGCGGTATACATTGCAGGCATGCTAACGTTGTGCATTGCCCCACCCGATCCCACCCTATCCCGTAAATTCCTACCCACCTTACTGGCATGGGGTGGGCCTGGCGTTTCCAGGATCGACCCTCGAGTCAGCTCCATGTCAGATGATGATGATGATGATTATCTTTTTAAGATAGGTAAAGCTGAGGACCAAATCTGCCGCTTATGTAACGAGGCAGCGGAAACGGCAGAACACATTCTATGCGAATGCAATGCTGCCTGTCGACGCAGACAAAAATTTTTCGGAAAGGCAACCATGACACGTAACGAAATAAGGGACTCGAAGTCCAGAGATTTTATAAGGTATATCAACAGTCTACAACTTCTCTAACAAAGAAAGGGCTCATAAGTTACAAAAGAACCATTAAGGGTCGAAGTGGCGGAAGGCATATAAAGGCCAAAGCCCTTACATCTAATAATAATAATAATAATAATAATATTCCTGTCGCTACTAACTTTGAATTCTTAAATATTTTGACACTTCCATATTCAAATACTACTTTCATGCCAGCTATCTCTATTTTTCTTACCGAGAATAAATTATATTCTAAATCTTCCACATATATACTAGAAGTGATTTTGTTTAGGCGGGTGTACCATTTGAAAATACACCTACGTTGGCACTGGTTTACTTTCTATCTTGAGTAAGAATTTCGTACCTTTTAAGAAACGTAGGTCTAGCGATTGCCTTTACGTCATGACGAAATTAGGCGTAGGTACGGGCAATGAATCTAAGCGAGACAGGTACATATGACACACAGATATAATAACAGCAAATGGGATAGAAATGTTCCGATCTTATACCAGCGGCTCTCAAAATTTTACAATATAAAGAATGGTCGGAACAACAGTCAATATAATAGAGAAAATTGCCTTGCTCATCTATAAAATATTAATACTTTTTTTAATTCCGTAATTTATTTAACATTATTCTGAAAATTCCGAACATAGAAAGCATGTATAATCATTATTTTATGGAGTCTCTTAGCTAAGTCAGGTTATTTACAATTACATTATTGCTCCGTAATGATTTAGGTACTTATGGTGAGATAAGAAAGCTAACAACGCTTGCATTTTGACCACTTAATTACTAGTTTTGGCCAGTCTACTTTAACCTGTTGTGATAAGAGGATATCAAGATGCCTAAAAGTAAAGTTTTAGTTTATAATACAAAACTTTTAATTTTAGCGTTTTGTCGTATTTTCAATTAGAAAAAAAAACGACGGTCTGCTGTCACCTTTATCTTCTGTTCAAGAAAGAGTTGCAGCTGCCCTGAAAATGAGTGTTCGTAGTGTTCAACGTACTGTATACGAAGATAAAGAAAATATTCTTACGGACAAAAAGAATAGTAATGCAAGATTAAACCCAAAATCGGATGACGTGTGTGAAGGTACTAAAATGGACATCAGAAACGTAATTTACGGCTTGTATGTATCTAAAATACCATTTACTTTGGCAACACTTCAGCATATATTAAAAGAACGCGAAATTGTAAATGTGTGTGTACAAACACTATCAACACTAGTTCGGAATAAGCTTCTTTCTTAGACATTCTTGATTAAACCAAACGTTCTGTGCTGCTAATCCATGTTTAATCATGATCTTCTTGTATAGTCTGGCTTGTTCTTCAAATTATTATCATCTTCACTAGAAGCGTAGAAGATCGTGTTGGATTTTGCATTCAACAACAAGGCCACCAATTCGAACACCTACTATAATTCCTGCATTGATTTGTTACGTTATCAGTTCTTTCAAATTTATTCATTAATTTAAAAATCGAATTCCTATTTTGGCGCTTGTTTTCCATGTACTTGTATCTACTACTGTTGTACAAGTATTGTAGCGATACTGTCTGTTTGGTTAATTTTGTATTTCGATCAAATTAAACTCCTAAAATTTGACGTTAATATTTCGTTATAACCTATAAATATGCTATGACAAATCTCATGACAACCCCGGTTGTTAAATTGTTAAGTGATACCAACTCATTTTAAAAATTATAAGTATTTGTGTCATTATGTTGCCATATTTCATAAATAAATTTTACTTTAGATAAAGCGACATCTGTTGAGACAATTTGGAAAAGTTACCCCTCCTTTTTGGGGCACCATGTACATAGGTCAAACAATTAGAAATTTTGACACCAGATACAAAGAACACATACGCTCATACAAATATAAACACCCAGAAAAATCTAACTACGCTAAACACTTATTAGAACACAATCATGCATTGACATCAAATAATATAATAACATGTTTACACTTCTGTGATGATAAACGTAAATTGGATATACTCGAGGCCTTTCAAATTCACAAACACACTTTAACAAACACACCTTTGAGCAAATTGAGCTCATAAATTCCCCGCTATTGGAAGTTTTGGAATAGAAGACTTGAGCCAAGCCCAAAACCAAGATCCAGTGTGCTGTTACCCAAGCAACTACATATGTTTACTTCATTAAATGCTTTTGATAATGACATATTGTATGTCGAAATACGTATAAAGCTGAAATAAAAATTAATACCTGTTGAAATTGCCTATTATTATTATTAATATATAATGTAAAAGATATTACGATAAACATATTGGCCGCAACGGATTTAAAGAAGAAAATGTGTTGGACATGTGGAATGAAGCCGTAAATCAGTGTAGTGAAAAAATTGGAAAGACTGTGTGATTCATACAGAAAATCTCATTGAAGAGCGGTGGGAACGTGAAAGTTGTTTGGACACCGAAGATATTGCACCACTTCTTACAACTTTACATGACGATAGTGACGACGATTTATCTGATGACTATGAAAATTTCTCTGATGACTAATATTAGTTATATTAATTATATATATTTTTATAATTTAATATTGTTTTCTTCCATAGTTCAAATTTAATTTGTTTACTAAATTAATAAAATGAATAATTATGTCCATATTAAAATCTCGATGTTTTATTATTTTTATCGAACCAGTATTATTTCTACCCGGCATATAATTTGTTGCGACGAGGAAACATTTTTGGTGTCGCTGGCGTACGCAGCAGGGGAAAGTTACTTAGTAATGGCAAGTGTTGTACTTGAGCCATACGCAACCCTGAACTTTGTACCCGCCTAAACAAAATCACTTCTAGTATATAACACGTCTTTTATGCTGCATTTGATTTTCTCGCCATTTATTGTTGTATACACATCGATATCACCAACTTGTGTTACTTTTATTGAATGACCAGATTTTGCGACTGCAATTCGCACAGGCTTCGAAAGATCCTTCAATCGGGTGAAGTATTTCCTGTCGTTTGCCATATGCTTTGTAGCTTCCGTGTCTAAAAACCAAACTATTTTATTATTTTTTAGAACAGGATTACTTACAGAGCCTTCCGCTAAGAATACACCGGTGCGGTGGCTGCATTGCATTTTTCTGCATTTTCTTTTCTGCTTCTCCTTTTGAAATTAAAGTGTTTCTTTCCTTTCTTCTTGTAATCTACATACGTACATTCCGACCTCTTGTGTCCCGTGCGATTACAGTTGTAGCACTTGTATTTAAAGAATGGAGCAGCAAAGGCAACTTGATTTGGTTTTTCCCTATCATTCTTCGATGATAACGTTCCTTGTTTCTGCTTGGCTTCTTCGTTCAGTAGTTTTCTCTTAACAGATTCCATCGTTAGCGTAGTATTTTCCGGCATCGCTTCTAACGCTGTTATTTATCACATCATATTCTTTTGGTAACATTAGAAACAAGTGACATAATTATACGATCCTCTTCTTCCAGACTTGTTCCAGCATTTGCCAACTCTCTAAAAATATTCTCAAAATTTAAAAAGTGAGCTTCCAAACCTTCTCCATTTCTCAATTTCACAGTTAACAGTTTTCTTCTGAGAATTATTTGGTTTGTTATTCCCCTTCTTTCAAATGCTGTAGTCAATGCCTTCCAAATTTTCGCTTGGCTTTCCTTACCTTTAACGTATTCCAGGTGACTGTCAGCAATTCTCTGCACAATCGACGATTTGCACTTTCTTTCACTCTTAATTCTCTCCGCTAAATTCTTTTCAACTTCCCGCCTTTCGTCTGTTGAAACTTCCAATGGAACTTCGTACAGTGGCGGCTCGTGAGTTAAGAAAGAGGGTGGGCACAAGAAAAAACTTAGGTACCTACCTATTTTTTGTACATAAAATCTATTCTCCTATTTTTCATGCTGGAAAAGACGTCTATGACTTTGTTGTCTAAATCCGGAATAGACTGGACGAATTTCTTTTCTACTGATAGGACCGCCAATGCGTTCAGTCGATCTTTTTGCACACAATTAACTTCCATCATTGAAAAAACGTCACTTTCGTCTTTGAATTCAAACGCGCGATTGTGCGAAAACAGCGCTACAATGTCCAAATTCAAACGTTGACTTTAAATGGGGAACAATCTGCTCGGTGCCCCATTCGCCTGGTATATCGCATACAGCGAAGATAACCGATAGGCAACCGAATTATCCTCTAAATAGGTATAAATCAGAGCGTTCACCGGAACATAGTTTTGAGCGTGTTAGCCGCGCCTTTGGTGCGGAAGGAAAATTTGATACCATCGTTAAAATAATTAAATTAAAATAATGCACTGAATTACATGCGAATTTCTTTCTGTGTTTATCTTGGTGGTTGGGAGGGCACGTGCCCTTGTGCCTTTTAGTACAAGCCGCCACTGACTTCGTACAGTTTATTATCGCGCTCTTCCAGACAATCTAATAAGTTTTGTTCCTCAAATAATACTTGTATGCGATATTTCCAGTTACTGAAGTTTTTCCCATCAAACAACGGAATTCTGTATTTCTCGTCATCCATTTTATTTTAATTTACTTGCGTCACTTCTAATAAACTCGGTGAACCACGCTCTGCTACCATGTAGAGGATGACATCTGATATCAATATATAACGAGAATTTAACACAAGTTCTAAATAAAACTTTATTGTAAATAGAGAACCACAATTTGAAAAACAGCGAAACATTTTTACAATTTTTATAAACAACATAAACAACTGAACCTTATTGTACATAGCAACACAACTTATGGATCGTTCACAAAGATGTCATTCAACTTAACAATATATATGGTAAAATAAATATAAATGTATGGTTTGTATGAGAACATAGTGTAGATTCGGCTACCTGCAATAAATCCTAACACTCTTTGAATTTGGGGCCGATTTTTATATGCAGTGTGGTGTAAACAACGTGCCATGCATTGCGAGTTTGATTTTGCTGCGTACCGTTAGTGCTGTTAGTTTTATTTAAGGGTTGTATTTAGTGAGGCTGTCTTACACCGGGAAATAGTGAAACGTCAACTAGAATATCCCGCTTCACAGCAATAGGATTAAAAAACTATTTTAAGGGCCATTTAGAGCAATCCTTTCTCCAACGGGCTAAATCGCGGAAAACGTTTTTTTTTTCATAAATGTGGATGATATCGCGTTACATATAAATCAGCAATTTTAGTTGATACTGCCAGCGGAATTCATCTTTATAAGTTTTTATTCTTTTATCCCGTTAAATAATAGTTATCTGTATACTTAGGCCGCGAAATCATTCTTTAATGTACCGAGAGGAAGATTGCCGCCGAGGCCGCTTGCGGCCGAGGCAAGGCAACCTCGAGGACGTTAAAGAGTGACGCGGCCGCAGTGTACACAACATTTTTTGTGCAATTATGTAGAATCCTTAATAATTATTGATGAAATTTTAAAAATAATAATTTAAACATTTATCCAAAAGGTTTGTAATACCAATACCTAATAAATAATTTCTAAACACTGTCCATTCTCATCTGTCAAAATAAATATGTATATAAGTGACATTTAGTTTAATGGCCGTCGCTATGACAAAGGCCGCGAAATTAAATTTTGCGGCCTGCATGGCGTACGCGAAGTTGTTACTTCGCGTACAATTGCACAAAATAGTTATTTTTGATTCTAGATTGCGAAATGATACTTTTGCATTCAAGAATTACATACACAATAAATGATGGGGCTGTCAACATGTAGTGTTTATTATTTAGCATAAGTATTTCCATACCAGCAGAGGGCTCCAGCACGCGATCATCCAGTCGATAGAAGAAATACCAGGTTCTACAAGGTACCTCGAAATTATAGCTTACCAATATGAAATATGAAAAATATCACTTTTGGCAATTTGCACTTATCAATTAGTACCAATGGTATATCCGGCACCGATGGCAACAATCGCAGATACGGCCGATAAATTAATGTTCATTCACGGATGTTCAAAATTTTCAATTGAAATTGTCTCAGTTTTATTGCACACTGCACATTTAAAAATAAATACTGATACCAACCCTTTTCGTCTTTCACCAACAAGATCTATATCGAAAAACGAGCACCCAAACCCATCGTGCTGCAGTGCCGCTAATTTTCGGACGCTGTTCTTGTTCTTCTGGTTCCATTACTTCGGTGTCTAAATCCAGAATAGACTATGTCGATGAACTGTTTTCATTGGAAACAATGGAATTTTCAAAATAACAGTTTTCATTTTCGGATGTAAATGTTTCCCCCTCGCTATGGAAATTTGTTTGATTGTCATTAAAATATTCTTCAGCAGAAGAAACTAACATATTCACATCATTTTCTTCATCCTATAAACGCGATATGCATAGTGCACTAATGGCCATATTACACGGGGCGATTTTTCAATGCAATCGGTTGCAGCTGCCGGTTGCGGCAACTAACTGCTTCGTGTAATGCACAAATTGCTCATGCAACCGAGCGCCGCAACCGATTGCGCAGGCGATTTTTTCGTATAGAACCTGTTCTAATTTCCATGCGATTTTTTCGTGCGTTGTAGTAATTTTGTTGTTGCCAACCGCACGAAACTAAGTAATTCACCAAAGTTATGTATACGTAATAATACTAAAAGTAACTGTTTAGCACAGAACACGTTTGTTTAGTTGCCCTGTTTTGTTTGTTGGAGTCAGTTGGAGTGTAATTTTTGTTTAATTGAAAAAAATGGATAGTAGTAGTTACAATCAAGCCGATGAAGAAATCAATGAGGATTTAGTTTGGACTAAAGCTAACCTTAAAGTTTTTATACAGCAATATGAAAATTATCCATGCCTGTATGTGGTAACTTCGCCTGACTACAAAAATAAGACGAAGCGAGAGGCTGCTTATCAGGGAATTTGTTGCAATTTCAACAAGAAGACGCACCATAGATTAACGGTGTCAGATGCCAAGAAAAAAATTCATGGTATTAAGACTCAATATTTAAAAGAAACCAATAAAATAAAAGGCATACGGACAAGTGGTACAGGCACTGATGATGTGTATGTGCCTAAGTTGTGGTACTTCCAGTTGCTTAGCTTTTTGGATGATAAAACCTATCCAGTAAGGTCTGGCACATCCAATTTAGATAATGTAAGTTCGTTTTTATTCGTATAGCCGTCGTAGGGTAGGGATAATGTTAGTAATTTCTAGTGATCGTAATGGATTTCCAAATTTTACTATGAAAGTTTTTTTTAGCAAAGTGAAGATGGTACCCTGTACCTAAGTCAATTAAATACTTTGGTGTTATAGAAATCGTATTTTTAATTTCTGTTTCATTTACGAAAATGCCTCGACATAACGATTGTAGCTGTATTTTCGTAAACACAAAGCAGAAATTAAAAATAAAATTTCTATAACACCAAAGTATTTAATTGACTTAGCATTGTTCTTTACTGTAGGTCACAAGCACTACCCATTGTTTTTGCGATCATGGCTACCTGATAATTGCACGTCGTAACCGCACCCCAAAACTTGGGACAAGCATTTTAAGGCAAACGGTTGTCTCTACGCGTATGAACTAAGAGTACCTTATTTTTGTATTTTTAATTCTCTTTCAGAAAATAACATAAAATGTTAAAACTTTTACTACTAACAAAGTTAGAGCTAAAATAAAATTTCAGTGGTAGGATAAGTGCCTCTTGCGGCCAAGTCTGGTTAATGAAAATAATTCTATGACTGTACCACATAATGGTAAGTATGTGTACCAAATTTCATAGAAATATTTTTAGATTTGTGGAAATTACAATAAAAAGAAGAAATAAAAAATTGAACTTTAAGGCCCTATAACTTCTTAAGGAAGGACTTTCTGCCTAAGGTATATTAGGTTTAATCGGTATATTTTAACCTAAAGAATCTATGACTAAACGCTGGCCCATTCTTTCTGAGACACCCTGTATATATATACAGTATGTCCCCGGATTGAGTTTACAATAGGTATGATTGACCAAAAATTTTCGAATTGGAATTTCATATTTTGGGATTCCGCCCTGCTTGGTGTGAAACTTATTTTTAGTTTACTTTCGATTTTTTAAAGTCAAGTAGGCCTTTACAGTTGAGCAAACACTATTTTAGTTCTAGGTAAACTACCTTTTCCGTTCACAGTACGCCAAAGTGTTACTTAGAAAAGTTGTTCAGAATGAAAAGTTATGGCGTTATGCAAATTTTCAGAATGATCAGCCTACTTTGATAAAATCCAGTATTTAATAATTTAATTAAAAATTTCTTATAGGTAGGTACATATTTTTTTGTTTTTGTGATCATTAACCCATCTCAAGGTATGATTGTAGTTTCAATTGCAGATTTGTTTCTTTAAAGTTAAGCTGACACAAAGTTGACACGAAACGAAGTTGAAAATGAAGTTTGCACAAAAGGAAACTGACCAATACTGGATTTTATCAAAGTAGGCCGATGATTCTGAAAATTTGCATAACGCCATAACTTTTCATTCTGAACAACTTTTCTAAGTAACACTTTGGCGTACTGTGAACGGAAAAGGTAGTTTACCTAGAACTAAAATAGTGTTTGTTCAACTGTAAAGGCCTACTTGACTTTAAAAAATCGAAAGTAAACTAAAAATAAGTTTCACACCAAGCAGGGCGGAATCCCAAAATATGAAATTCCAATTCGAAAACTTTTGGTCAATCATACCTATTGTAAACTCAATCCGGGGACATACTGTATATATATATATATCTGTTTTTGTAACAAGCTGAGATCCGAATAAATTTAGGACAACCCGAGATCCGCCATAAGGGAATGGGTTATTAGAGTATATTTCCTATTAATGGCTTTATAATTAACAACTCAAACCCTACACCTTTAGAGGGGAAACAATTTTGCGATTTTAATGTACGTGATAAATAAATAACGACGCGAGATCCGTAACAGCATAGGTAAAGTCGAGATCCATGTTTCTATTTTGGGACGCATGTAACTAAACGTGAGATCCGCCGGCGTTGCCGAAGTTTTACGCTACTCTTAGCCTTTCAGCTGCTTTAACTGTTATCTTGTTTACACATACCACTGCCGGCCACTGCTGATATGTGCAAATTCTGCAACGCTTGCATGTTGTACTAAAACAGAACGAACATGTGTTATCTTAAATCTTACCTATTTTAAACAAGGTTCGCATATCAATATATTTTTATCAATACACTTTGTTGATTGAGCGTTCGTAATGTTAGATCAGCACTTCTTTGCGGGATTTTCGTAGCATGTTAACTGTGCAGACATTTTCTGCTTTTTAAAGGAATACTGTTTTGCTTCAAGTAGGAAATTTAACGTACGTTGTGGGTACATTTGGTCCGCACTAGGTTTAACATGTTATATTACTAGGAATAAGTAAAAGATATTTATTAGTTTGATTATTATGCTTGTGACTAAAATATTTTTAATGATTTACCTATAATTTAAATAATTTAAAAATTTTTGTGAAATATATTTATTATATAGAAGGAAAAAGCGTTGGCATACAAAATTATTATTGTCAGAACATCTTAGCGTTAGTTCCGTAAAAGAGCGCAAGCGGCTCTCGGATTCAGGATTTGCCTCGATCTCCCACTTAAACGATTTGAAAGTTCTGAACTGAGAATTTTGAGACGTATAAAACTCTACATTTTCTGTGTTTTTTTATAATTACACAAATGGCAACTGT